>JARHVA010001498.1:790000-805000 GCA_037957365.1 Torreya grandis | reverse complement strand
CATCGGCAGTTCTACCAGCGTTAGCACACTTCAAAATTTTTCTGTAACCATTCTACCCCCCCTGTGAATAGAACACTCTTGATGCTTTGGAATTCACATTCTCCTTTCTCTCCACCTCGTACAGCAATAGCAACAAGTACATGCACTCTACATCAGTCATTTCTTCTTGCAACAGGTCCCCCACAGCCCCAACAACGGGCTTCTCCATTCTTCAATCAACAAGCAGGAGTTAAGCAATTTCATTATTTCATTTCATTATTTCATTTGATTTCAGTTACCTATTCTATCCACTATCTACCACTTGCTCTGTCCTTCCCCTAAGAGGCTGAAAAGCCTTCTCAGACCCTATCTCCTGTCCATCTTCCTTTTGCCCTGTCACCTTTTTAGTCTAGTCCCAGACAACATTCTTAGTCCCTCAGACCCAAGACAAGTCCCTCAGACCTCCAAGCAATCTCTCAGACCTCTAAACAGACCTCCCTGACCCTCAGACAAGACCACAGTCCATTCTGCGCATCCATAAACCTTATCCATAGTCCTAAAACCTGGCCCGACCCATCCCTGACTATTGCCCTGACCGACCTCGGCCGGTACCCATACCGACGTCGGCATCATAACCGACGTCGATGACCTTCCTGACCGACGCTGGCAATACCACCGACGTCAGCGACTGTGCAAAGGCAGATAGCTTCTAAATAGGTACGCATTTGTCTTAAGTTCTTTCTTTTTATTTTCCATCATTTATCACTTTCTATTTTTGATCAGCATTTTGTTTTAACAGTGGACTGACATCCTCCAAGAAGCCTTTGCGCTTCTAGGACCAAGCTCTTGCTTGGCAGTCCACCCTTTTGTCATCTAACATTTTTTGTGTTTAGTGTCTTTCTCTTTCAGGTGTCATTCCTCCATAGCCAAAGAGGAGTTCTCACAACATTTGAATTCTGGTGCACACGTCTACAATTTGGGTACATACAAACCCTCATTCGTTTTCTTTAAGTTTCTCATTTCTCTATCTTTTGAATGTAAAAAGCGATTTAGCGTAGAAACATTCTGGCACGCTCGATGGGACCCTAGGTCCTTCCTTGGGTTCCTTTTCTTTTCATTCATATAGGGTGCATTAGGATCCTCCCTTTTCACCTCTTTCTTCTCTTCTAAACGACATCATAAGCAGGGATAAAAATAACTTTTCTTTTCTTTTCTTGCATTTCTAGACTAGTCAAAAATCATATTCCTCAAACCCTTTCTCAACTTGTTTTTCATCCAAACTTAACACTTTGACTTGGGGCTTAAAACACTTTGCATTCCATTTCTGCTTGTGCTTGCATTAGTCCACACTTAGTAATTAACAAACGCATATTGAATTAACCATAGATCACTTGATGTTACACAACCTAAACCACTTGCACTAAATCTAAACATCAAACTTACTTGAGACAAGGGCCGACTAGGATTTCATCCCCAGTAGATACCTTACCCGTCCTAGCAATCCTACTTAGATTTCATCACCAAGGGGAAAGCCCACTCTGTTCTTTGGCAGAGTCTAAACTCTAGGGAAAGTATATTTTGGCTAAGCGAGACCAATTTATCACTGGGCTCGTGAAGTGAGGGGAGCTTGCTCCTTAGCACCAGGGCATGTATGAAACCTAACCTTGACTTCTTGAGTGCCTAAACAAATCCTAAAACCATCCATAAACTACCTCTTCTAGGACCTGACTCAAAAGCCAATCTTCCTACACACATTTCTAAGGCATAAGCCACCATGATCCTAATAAATTTATAGGGATCTAACGCTTAGGATTTTGCTTGTGCTCTTCATCTTTTCTATTCTTATCTGCTTGTTTGAGCTTGTGAAGATGACCTTTTTTGCCTTGAATGGTTCTGACTCATAGTCAAGCCAAGGCTCTAGTCAACCACGCGAGGCATCAACCGCTTCCGTCTACTCCATCCATAACCAGTCCTATAATGGAGTTCCACTCAGAGACTGAAAGAACTACTCGCCTGACCCCACCCCAGACTCCTACTGTCCCAAAAGGGGACAAAGATTTTGCATGGTTCTTGGAACTCAACGTCAAAGCCTTGCAGCACTATCTCACGCATAGCCAAATGTGAGACTCCTTGGGCAATCTGATTTATGGAATGCCAACCTCTCTTGTTGTGACTACAACTGTATCGACAGCATCCGTAGTTCAACCTTTAGACACCCAAGCTATCACCTCGACCAATGACCAGACCTTGACCAACCTTCTAAGTGTGGCCTCTCCTTCCATCTTCGGTCCCACTTCCATCAGGGTTTTGGCCCCCTATCAACCTCAGCCCACTCAACTGCTCTCCACTCCTTTCCAGAATCTAGTCATATCTATTCCACCTACCCTAGCCCCTAGCAACACCAGGGTGGCTACCTATCCATTGGCCCCTATTACCACAATCCAACCTCTCATGACAACATCAAGCCTAGCTGTGCCTTCTACCCAACCACCCTTAGTCTTCTCTTCTATCCCTACGATTAGTTATCCCTACGTTGCACCCTTACAGGGACAACCAACTACGTCGTATGCCTCCTCTAGCCTCTTCCAAGCGCCCTATAACCTAGGGGGCGCTCCACCCGCCAATCCGTCAGTAGATATCATCAAAATGTTGATGGACAAGATGTCTAGCCTAGAGACCTCCATTTTCTGGCTCACGTAATGCTCTCTCATACGAGCAAATTTGCAAAGAGCCCATTCATCCTTCTATCCTGATCAGGCCATATCCCAGCTAGTGGGAACTTCCTAAGTTTTCTCATTTTCAAAGCAAGGAAGACCCACAACAGAACTTACAGGCATTTAAACATTCCTATTACCTTATCGCCCATGATGATGCATTGCTTTTACGCACTTTTCTTATGTCCCTCTCTAGTGCTGTGCTTGACTGGTACAGCTCCCTTACCAGCCATTCCTTCTTCACATTCACACAGTTGGCCCAGCTCTTTCTTGATCACTTCTCCATCAACATCACCAAGAAGGTCTTGATTATAAAACTCTATTCTATCTGCCAATTCGAGGATGAATCCATAGCTGACTTCGTTTCCCGATGGAGAGGCCTCATCAATCAACTCTCCTTTTCCTTACCCTAGCCCGAACTTATTGAACTTTTCTCCCAAGCCTGTGCCAAGCATATTTCTTCCACCTTGAGGGTTCAGACCTTTTGCACCTTCGACGAAGCCTTCACGATGGCCCACAAACTTGAATTACGTGCCATCAAGGATAATAAAGTCAATTTGTGAAGGAAGAATCCCAAATCTAAGACCAATGACTCCTCTTCTTCTAAACCTTCATCATCCAATCCTAAGTCTAAAGCTTCAGCTAACGCTATGGTCGTCAGACCTTCATCCTCTTTGCCTTCAACCAATCAGCCTGAGCCATCCACATCTCAGAGCACCACTCGCTAATTCCAGTAGAGATATGTACAATGATAGTATACTCCTCTTGAAGAATCATACGCGTCTGTGATGGAAAAACTTGTTAGACAGGGGGTTCTCAATCTCCCCCAGACCTGACCACCTCCACAATTTGATCCCTCACATGCCATCCCTACGTGGTATAGGGAAAATGACTTCTACAACTACCACTGTGTTAAAGGACATGACACAAGAAATTGCAAAACCCTTAAAAACATAATCCAAGACATGCTTGAAAAGGGTGACCTTATCCTAGACAATCCCAATGCACCACCCAATCAAGGCATCGATACCTTCAAGCAACCATTCCCCAATCATCCCCTGACTCAAAACAATGTCTAGACCTTGATTGACAACACTCATGAACACAACATTTGAATAGTCAATACGGTCTCGCCCTTCATCCCCAACCAACCCCAAGAGGGGAGTCCATCTATCAGCCCATCACATGTGGATGAGCCTCCTTCCCCAGTTAGTTCTCTGTCAACCTCTCTCATTTTGGAGGACACTTCGACCTTACCATCACCACCGGTCTCACCATCCTCCTTCTTACTACCTATGGAGGACCTGACCCTTCCTACTCCTCGACCACAAGTGGAGGGCACCATCATTCCTGCCCTTTACACGCTTGAGGAGCCTCATTCTCTAGTTTCTTCTCCACCCAAGGAAGAACCTGCCTCTCCTTCATCTCCAATCAAGGATGAACCTATCACAACTTCACCATGCCTTGGGCTGAGACTGCTACCCACATCTCATCTTTGGCCCCACAACCGTCAACATCTTCTCAAGAACTCAAATCTCATCCAACATCTTCTCAGCCATTTTCTTGATTAGTGGAGAAAATCAGACTTCTCCCTTCAAGGGAAGCAACGCATTAGGTATTGTGGGAGCGTCTTAAAGCTCTTCAGCATACCCGTACCCTCTCGTCTCATGCTGCCAATCCTCCCAAGGCAAAATCTCCTCAAACTCTCAACAAAGACCAAAATCCCTCTTCTAAACCTCAACCGACCCCATCAAAACCAAAACCCACATCTACCCCATCTGAACCTATCAAGTCACTTGGCATTCACCCTGTCTCTACCCTCACTCACTCTGCAAGTGAAGGTGGACTTAGACCAGACCTCGACCAATAGTAGTCTTCCAACCAAGTCGAAGAAGATTGCCAGACCACAGAAGTGAATGCCTCCTCCCCCGTCACCATTACCTTCTATTTTGGGCCCCCATCCTTCGATCCTGACCAGAGTCCTTCCCACTTTGACCTCTAATCAAAACTAGTTGCCTCCTTTACTTCCTTTACTTGCCTCCAGCCTACCCTCTCCTAAAAAGGCAGTACCTCTCATGAAGAAAGTGTTGTCTATGCACCTGTCACCACACCATCAACCCACAAGGTGGTACGGAAACCTCCTCCAACTCCACCTAAGCAAAAGTCACCAACATCGCACACATCAACTAGCACGGACCCTTTAGTGGGCTCATACTCGTTGATATTGCATCGACTCTTACAGACTTCCAGCATAACCCTTCTACCCATCAAGCCCTTCTAACCTCTCGGGTCTAAGCCCTCCTGGTTCGACGATACGAAGATTTGTTTATACCATCATACGCCAGGACATGATATCCAAGACTTGTTGTGCCCTCAAGGCCATTATTCACCGCTATATGGAGAAGGACACTCTTCTCCTTGAGGACACTCTTGACCAAACCTCAACACCTTCCCATCCAACCTCTTTAACCACATCAACATCTCACCAGCAGGCCATGACCCCTTCTTCACCTCCTATCTTTGAAATCAATGCTATCCATATAACCACTAGGTCACAAAAGGACAAGGCGAAAGAAAAATCTGCCATTCCTTAGACCTACCCTTTCATCAAGCCACCTCTAGCACCCAAGCCTAAAATTTCTATCCTTGGTGCATCTCAGCCTTCATCATCTTCCTCTTCAGGGGCGATTGATGACTCCATGTTGAAACAGCTTTACCAGACGCCTGTGAAGATGTCCCTTTATAACCTCATCCAAACCTTGCCTCAGCATCATCAAGCCCTCATCAGAGCCCTACAAGAAGTGGAGGTCCAACCCGAGGACCCTCAACCACTTGCTGCCCTTGTCCACTCTTTAGCCCCTATTGCCTCCATCACATTTAGTGATTCTGAGATTCCCACATCCAACACGAAAGATCAGGATGCCGCCCTCTTCATCACAACCTATGTTGATCGGACATGAATTAAATGTGTTATGATCAACAGAGGCGCTATCATAAACATTATCTCCACCCATGCCTTTGATCAATTGGCTCTTCTTAAGAATTGCGTATCCAAAATTGACACAATCTTGTGCTCCTTCAATGACACTACTACCACAACCATTGGCACAGTCATCCTTCACATTCACATTGGCCCATGCACAATCTCGGAGCTCTTTTATATTATCGAAGGAGAGTTTCAATATAACATGTTGCTGGGCCGACCCTGGATCCGCACCATGGCCTGTGTCCCCTCCACTCTGCACCGTTGTGTGAAATTTGAACATGATGGGCAAGTCCACACCATCCCTACTGACCCTTCACCCTTCAAAAATTATAACACAACCTACCATCCAAATGACGTTCTTATTCCTATCAAGTCATCAACCCCGAGCACCGCCTCCATCTGTAAAAGCTTTGACTAGTTCGCAATCTGGCAGTCACCCTCACCCCTCCTCTTCAAGCAACAACCAAAGACCCCATGGAAGATGTCTTCCAATGACTTTCTCTGGGGGAATATCACTTGTTGGCCTTAGACATGTTCCAAACTCCACAAGAGTATGGATGCCTTCATCTCAGCCCTAGTTACGACCATTAGATTGAGATGGTCATGCCTTATGGTCCTCCTCACCTCCGAACCAACCTTGTCTATGGGGGGCTCAATCAAGCTCCTACTGATGGCAATCCTCTCTCTTCACCCCAACCTTTCACATTAGATTTCTCATTTCTTGGCAACCCCACCTTTGCACACACTTACCTTTACAGGTGTGCATGGAAGGGTTTTGGTTTTGGACGTTATGAGTAGGGCTCCCATCAGCCCATCAAGTCATTCAATGATGATGATGCCAAGAAATGGTATGGCCTGGGATACCACGACCCCACTCAGGCCCCTACAGACCTCTGTCCTGAGCCAACCATTGACCAATCTCCTCCAAGCTCGCCCGTTTCTCCCCCTTCACCTACGGAGTCGGTGGTTTCCATCCCTCCTAGTTTTTTTTTTTTGCGTAAACACCATTCGCCTGGAACCCCTAACCTATCAGCTCGATGGGGTGTCCAGGTCTCTCCCTCTCATTTTTCCAAGCATGATAGAAGATGAGTTGGCGACCATTCACACTGTCCACTGTGTCGACGATGATGCCATCCTTTCCTACATGGGTGCTGATGACTCTTTCATCCAGCGCTCCCTTCCTTTTGAGACCCAAGTTATGTTAAATGAATCAACCATTGACATCAACCTCCCTTCTTCTGATGTTCCTCACGTCTTGAAGATTGGCCAATCTTTAGACGCTCAAGAGCAGCTTGACTATACCCAGTTCCTCTTCGACCATAGCAAGGCCTTTGCGTGGACTTACAGTGACATGCCTGGCATTGACCCCACCATTGCTACCCATAACATTATCACCAAACCAGAGGCTAAGCCTATTAGGCAAAAGCTTCGAAAGATGCATCCTCGCATTGTGCTCCTTATCAAAGAGGAACTTTAGCGCCTTCTTTTCGTCTCTTTTATCCAGCCCATCGATTATCCATAGTGGGTCTCTAACATCGTCCCAGTCACCAAAGTGACTGGGGGGATTCAGATCTGCATAGACTATCGCAACCTTAACCTAGCCTGTCCCAAAGATGACTTTCCTCTTCCTAACATTGACCAGCTTATTGATCTCATAGCCGACCATGAGATGCTATCTCTCATGGATAGATTTTTAGGATACAATCAGATCCTAATTGCACTAGAAGATCAGCACAAGACCACCTTTATCACCCCATGGAGGACTTTCTGCTATCGGGTCATGCCTTTCAGCTTGAAGAATGTTAGTGCCACATATCAGCACGCCATGACCTACGTTTTCCACGATCTCCTCCATAAAATCATGGAGGACTATGTGGATGACCTACTCGATAAGTCCAAGTTTCGCTGTGACCATCTGACCATTCTCAGGATCATCTTCTCTCACCTTCCTCAATACAATGCCTGCCTTAACCCCAAGAAATGTGTCTTTGGGGTCCTCTCTAACAAGCTCTTAGGCTTCATCATTTCTTTTCGTGGCATCGAGATAGATCCCACCAAGATCCACGCTATCCTTGAGATGCCACCCCCGACCAATCTTAAGTAGGTTCACAGTCTGCAAGGGAATCTCCAGTCCATTCGCCGTTTCATCTCATAGCTTTTTGACCACTGCCAACCTTTTCATCACCTCCTTAAGAAGGACGTCACCTTTAAATGGGATAATTATTGTCAAGAGGCTTTTGAAGCCCTTAAACGCTATCTAGTTTCTCCACCAGTCCTCATTCCACCTAAAGATGACCAACCCTTCTACCTTTATATCTCTGCCACCAACCATTCGTTAAGTGCCATGATCGCACACCGAGATGAGCACCATCATGAGCAAGCAGTCTACTATATCAGCTGAACATTGGTCGACTATGAAACTCGGTATACTCATACCGAGAAACTCTGTTTGGCATTAGTCTTCGCCGCTACCAAGCTTCGCCACTATCTTCTCAACCACAAAACCTTCGTCATCACTCACACTGACCCTCTCAAATATATGCACTCCAAGCCATATCAGAATCAACGTATGGCTCAGTGGCTCATGTTGCTTGCTGAATTTGACCTTGAATTCATCCAGCAAAAATCTATCAAGGGGAAAACCATCACTGACCAACTGGTAAAGTCCCCTCTTCCCGACAATCAACCTTCGCAATGCGAGTTTCCTGACGAATCTATCACCGTGCTTTCCACTGATGACACTGTTTATCAAATGACCATATTCTTCGACGGTTCCAAATGTCAACTTGATGGGGGTGCGGGATTCATTCTCATCCCACTCGAAGGTGAGCCCATGCCTCTGTCTTTAAAGCTCGACTTTGATTGTACCAATAATATGGCTGAATACAAAGCCTTAATTTTGGGACTTTAGACCACCCTTTCTCTTAGTATCAAGTCTATCAACATCTTTGGTGACTTGCAGCTCATCGTCAATCAGGTCAATGGTTCATACCTCTACAAAAATGAAGTTTTGCAAAGGTATAAAAACTGTGTTGACCTTCTTCTGGCATATTTTGACCATTACCTCTTGCAGACTATTCCTCAATCCATGAATAAGTTTGCTGACACCATGTCTTCTCTTGCTTCGCATATCCCATCTTCATCATCGTTATCTCAACTTTTTGTCACGGTGCATCATGTACCATTGCCTTCATACATCTCTCCTCACATCAATTATATCAACACTGTCAATTCTAGTCCACGAGATGATTGGTATAAGCAACTTGTGGACTACTTGTCTCTTTCTGTCATTCCTCCCAACTTCTCTAGCAATATGCGGCGAGCTTTCATCAAGCGCACAGCTCATTATACCATGCTAGGGGGTCTTCTCTATAAGCGAGGCTTCGACGGCCTCCTTCTTTGCTGTCTAACCTCCACTGAAGCCTCTCAAGCCATTAAGCAAGTCCATGACAGGATTTGTGGCAGACACTTCAGTGGGAACTCAGTTGCCAAGCGCATCCTTCGTTTGGGCTATTATTGGCCCACCCTTCATCAAGACTGTAGCGACTATGTCTGGTGTTGCATCAAGTGTCAGCAGCACTCTAATCTACATCATCTCCCTAGCCACACCTTATAAGTTGCTCAAGATTTTTGGCCTTTTTCTCAATGGGGCTTAGATCTCATCGGTGAGATTAACCCTCACTCGTATCCTCGTCATCAATCCATCATCACTGCCACTGAGTATTTCACCAAGTGGGTGGAAGCCATTCCTCTCATCTCCACAAAAGCTGACAAAATTGTCGACTTCATCAGCAGCCACATCACCTGTCATTTTGGTGTTCCTCACAAAACCATCACCGACAACGGCAAGTCCTTCAAGAACAAGACTATCCAAAAATTATGCGACTCATTTGCCATTAAACTCAGTTTCTCTTTGCCTTACTACCCACAAGCAAATGGGTAGGCCGAGGCTTCCAACAAAATTCTAACTAAAATTTTCATGAAGGTGGTCAATGACACAGGAAGGGATTGGCACATTCACATTCCCTTCGCTTTGTGGGCCTACCTCACTAGCATCTGAATCTCTACGGGTGTTACTCCTTTCTCTCTCATGTATGGAATAGAGGCTATCCTACCTCTCAAAGTACAGATCCCATCTCTCTACATCTCCGTGCATGACATTCTCTCTAATGATGACTTTCATTAAGATTGCTTAGCTCAACTTGAGCTACTTGACGAGTGTCATCTTGCTGCCCTCAATCACCTCCATGCCTATCAAAATCGCATTAAGCGAGCCTATGACAAAAATCTGAAAGAACAAGATTTCAACATCGCAGATCTCATCCTCAAAGAGAATTAGCATGTGACCAATATGGAGCAAAGTAAATGAGGCAAGTTTGCCCCTAATTGGCTCAAACCTTTCATCATCACGCACAAGTATGGGTCAGGGACTTATCGTCTATCTTCTCTCGATGGACGGCCAGAACCTGAGCCTCTTAATGCATTGCATCTGTGACCATTCCACTGTTAGTCAGGTACTCATCCACTTGACATTTAACTTGAGCTCATCCCTTGAGCAATCCATGTCCTCTTAATCCTCAACCTTTTTCACCCTATTTCCCTTAACAAATCCTTTCTAACCCTTTTATAAAGTATGGATGCTTTGTCCTAATAAAAGGGAGCCCTTGACCTTCTGTAGTCTTGTCCATGACTCATATTTCTGTCAAAAAAAAATTCAAGATGTCAAAATATCCAAGGTCACAAAATCAAATCAAAAAGTAGACTACTCCCTCGAAGGATAGTTGTACTATCATTGCTGTAGCTAATAGACTGCTCCCTTGAAGGACAGCTATTCAAAAGCCCTAATATATAAAGCAAAAATATAGACCACTCCCTCGAAGGATGGCTATGACTAAATATTGCTATAAACAACACTTTCTTAGAAGCTTCCCGCATCGATCAGCTTCGCAACTGACCACCAAACAAAATGACATCTCTTCACAGACTTCCCGCATCGATCAGTCTACAAAAAAAAATATGTCATGGACTTGGCTTATCGTTATCTCAGGGTCTCCTATAAAAAGGGGCAAAGTCATCTCTGCTCTTAAAATGGGTTACCCTATATCATCCTCTCCTAACACCTGCTCAGGGGACTCTGAGTTCACTTTAAGGTCAAAGTGATTCGATTATCGCTCTAACACAACCTCTGGTCAACGACGTAATGCATGAATGGGGGTCTTAGTTCTAACAACCCCTATCTATGCTGTCATTCTGGTCCTTGTCAATGGAAAGATGATTATGCCTTTCACTTCTTTTACACTTTGGTCACATTCAATCATTTGTCATTTATCAAATCAACTCAACCCTCTTTCTGACCAACCACCTAGCCTATTCACACTGGTTTCTATGGACACCAATACACATGGAAACTGTAGACCACTCAATTTATGTCCAGCATAAACCATTACTTACTGGCACATAAATAGACTCATTTCATCTTTGGCACATGTCCATCACCTAATATGGGTAATTACTAGGGGTGAAAAACCTTGACTTTCTCTCATCATTTCAAGCATGTTCCCTCAGACACATGGACGTGCTAGACCATTCTCATGACTAGACCAATCATCGACCACTTTATCTCCTTGTTCAAACTACATTGGTCTGAGGCCCTAAGACCGGGGCTATGTAGGCAACACTCAAATACACGACGTTCTCTGAGGTTAGCTCGACCACCCTCATTTGTTCGTTTCACTGATAGACAAACCCTATCCTCCTTTTGACTATGACCTTGCCCTCGACCAAGCCCACTCAATCACTTCGACCCTCTTCCTCCCTCTTTGGGAGAACTACATTGGCCTGAGGCCCTTAGGACAAGGGCTATGTAGGTAGCACTCAATTGACATGGGGTCTTCTGGGGTTAGCTCGGCCATCCTCTTCTTCCTTTCTCTCATCTCATTCTTTCGTCACCTGCCAGTCACATCACAAACAATCGCATATTTTCATATTCATTAACTAAATCAAAACATCAACATCATTAAACATCAAATCATATCATCATTTCATTAGCCATCACATTCATCATTATATTAGTCATCATAATCACAAACATAGCATCATAACATCATCATCATACACATCATATTAAAACATGCATCAAATCAAAGTGTCATAAATATTAAACACATCCATAACAACATCCAATAATCCAAAATAATCTCATCATATATATATATATCTCAAAGTTTTATACAATTGCACAACCTGTGCATCTCTCTCTCTCAAAAGTCAAATACATCTCGCATCATCGGCACGCAAGCTGGTATATACATCATGTCAAAACTCTGCCCTCAAGGCTGTGGCTGTGGTGGTGGTGGCGGTGGCCGAGAAGACGCTGTATCCTCTCCCCCCTCTGATCTGTGCCATCTGTGTGAACCTGTAGCTATCACCCGTGACATGAAATGCTGCCAACTCTGCTCTACCCTCATCTCAGAGTATTTTTGTATCTGAGGGAACCCCCTGATGGCCCTCTCATAATACGTGATCTCATCTAGTGCATCACTGTATCTAACTAGAGATACAATCTGCGGTGGACCCATCTATCCTGCTGTCGTGCCCTACGTTGAACCCTACGGCTGTGAAAACCCTAGCTGCACTGACACTGATTGTGTGGGCTGCTAAACTGGCTATTGAGATGGCTACTACATCAAGCCCTGTCCCCTCAAGCCCTATCCTGCTGATGCCTATACCTGGGCTGTAGCCAGCTGACCCTACAACATAGTGACCTATCCTGTCAAAGCAGCCATTTGTCCTGTCACCTCCACTAGCTGCCCCTATAAAATCATGGCATGTCCCTATAAAATGGTCACCTGGGCCTATGCCATGTCCCTCTCCTACCATCCTATGTCTCTCTCCTCATAGGCTATGTCTCGCTCCCTGGTGATAGCTTGTAAATTTGGCTGTGGCCCTGCCTAAACTCTTGTGTACTACCCTGCCCACCATGCTGTGTAGGCCTCTGTATAACCTAGGTCAGCCATCCTAGGTCCTGTCGGTAACTCCTCAAAATTTGGCTCATCTATCTCCTCTGGCAGTGGGAGTGGTGCCTCAATATCATCTTGCCTATACTGCGGGAACGCGGGTGGTACATCCTGTAGCAGCCTATACTGGCGCCACACTCTCTCCATGGGCACCCTCTCAAGCTCCCTGGCTCGCCTGCCCTTGACCCATCTCAGGCTCTGCACTCCAACAAGCTGCTCTCCCTAGTCTTTAAATGTTGGATACCCCAAGTATGGTCTCTAAATGATATCTGTTGAGATCAGGGCCTCTAGTACCCCTTTATAATGGTCAATATCTCTGACCACTCTGTCCACCCACATCTGCGCCATCACCTCGCACCATCATCTAAATCCAACCTTGAAGCTGGCCTAGATAGCCACTGGGAGGCTAAGAGGTCGTGTCATGATGATGTGCTCATACGCCTAGTAGTGCAGAAGGTGGCCCACGCATAAGCTGTACCGTCGCCACTGGCTAATGCCCCACAGCTCCTTGTAGACCTGGGCCAAAAAGACTAGTGCCCAGGAAAACACTGTCTACCACTCAATCATGTCTATCAAAACTTCGGTCATGGCAACCAAAAACCTACCTCCCTCTGCATTTGGTAGCACATAGACTGTGATCCCAATCATCATCAAGATAACTAGCTGATGTGTGCCCTCATCCACCACGTATAGAGGCTCATAGGCAAAAATCACTGAATGGTAGCTTGTCTCAGCAATGTGCTCCCCAAACAGCATGACCATGTGTATGTCATGTGCCTCTCTTGAGCATGCATAAATGTCCACTTCATGTATTGGCAGCCACAAAATCTGGTACACATCCTCGACCATCACTGTCATCTCCCTTGTCGGCAAGTGGAAGGTGTTGGTGGAATGATTCCACTGCTTGATCAAAGCCACCATCAGGCTCACATCCCTTGCCACCTGGTAGTACCGTCGTAGCCCACCTAGTCCCACTATGCTCATCTGCGCCCACTCCTCCCCGATAATGTCTCAGCGCATCCACGTCAGCAAAGTCGGGAGGCGATCTCGCAGCATCAGAGTCTGCCTCACCTATAAACCAAACCCAAGTCAATCTCATGCCTACTCTTCTTATTTAACCAACCGTTCTGACCATCTATGCCTATCCTAGCACCCAGGAAACCCTTGGGGTAGCTCCACCCCTTTGACTTGACAGTTTTCACTACCCTTGACCAGGTAGCTACCGACATCGATTAGTGTGCCAGCGACGGCACTCACCTAATCGACATCGGTCATTTCGTGATCGACATCAGCAAGTCAGTGACTGATGTCAGTTGATGGTCAGTCGATGCCATCGAACCTACCGACGTTGGTGACTAGTACGGGGTGAGCCCTAAAAATTAGGGCTTCCCCTTTGACTACCCTTTAACTCCCCAAAACCCTCTAAATCACTCCTAACTTCTCCTAGATCTATCCCCCACCCTCCTAGCTACCCTCAACCCTCAATTTCTGCCTAAAACAACTAAAATTTCAAAAACTAAATCCAAAACAAATAGGGTTCAAGACTCTCCTACCTCATCCCAGCATCGTCGATGGGGTGGCACAATGGGTGCCACTGGTGGTGGACCTCCCACGGGTCCTCTACTCCCCTCTGCCATCTCCGCTATGCCTCTCTGCCCTCATGCTTCACCTGGCCCACAAATGCCTCTACAGCCTCCAATCGCTCTCTAATCACTCTCCAACTCGCTCCCTCTCTCCACCAATGCCTATCTGCCACCTCACTGCTTCTCCAGTCAACTCTGGGTCACTTTCACTCACTTGGCTCCAGAGCTTTTTTCCCTCAGTCAACAAATAGAAAATGACTTTTGGTGGGCTGCCAATCTAGTTTTGTCAGATTTGGTAGGCCACTGACATCGACAATGGCGTGCCCTAGTCCATCGACGTTGACCTATTTCTACCGACGTCAGTTTATTTTGGGAACTGATGTCAATTTTATCACCGGTGTTGGCAGACCTCCATCCTTCTTTTTTTCATCACCTTACCCCATAATCATGCCCTCGATCAGCCAATTCTCTAGACCAAGTTATCTTCACCCCCTAGGGCACCCTGGAGACAACTTTTGCCTCCGCCTGCATCGACCACCTGACCTTGGCGATCATGACCATCTCCTCTAGCCACGACCGCTTCCAAGACAAACATTGCCTTGATTGTTTTTGCATGTTTGCTACCTCACGAATGGTTAGCAACATTGTGCGCAGCCCATATTGTTGACCCTCACAAGTATAGGAACGCAAGCTGGTTGATCCCCACTACTTGTGACATTTTC
>JARHVA010001498.1:635000-785000 GCA_037957365.1 Torreya grandis | reverse complement strand
GTAGTTACAGAGGTTGTATGAGACATGAATCAAGTTAATACACCCAAGTTGTATGTAACCATTTTGGGAGATGGAGTAGATGCATGGCTAAATGAGATATAAAATTATTTCAAGATAAGGAATTACTTTGAAGTCACAAAAGTAGTTTGGGGAGCTTACTAGTTGGAAAATGAAGTAGCAACGTGGTGGGAAAAAAATAAATTGGAGATGACTATTGACTCTACTACCATCATGTGGGAATATTTTGTGACCTTCTTTCAATCACAATGGTTTCCCCAAATCAATTTTGACCATAAGCTGATAGATTTTTAGAATCTAAAGCAAGGAGACCTTTCAGTGAATTAATATTGGGAGAAATTTACCAAGCTTTTAAAATATGTTCCTCAATATTAGGTAGATGAGAGGTTTAGTATTATGAAATTTATTATGGGATTAAAACCCTAGATTGGAAATGAGGTGGATGTGTATGGGTCATCTATTATATATCAATTCTTTGAAAAGGAAGTAAAGCAGGAGAAAAAATTGAAGTCCCTTGTTTAGGTCAAAGATAATTACAAGAAAAAGTTTAGAGGTCTTAAAACAACTTTCAAAAAGAATAAATGGAAAAGGAGTGGAAACTCTAAAAATCAATGCAAGAATCAGAATGCAAAGTTTAGAAGTGACTCAGGAATAGGAAATAAGGAAATGGTTTCAAGGGAAATCAACAAATTGATAGGAAAGGACTACATGGTGGATGATTCATTTATGGAGGAGATCATTATGCTAGGGAATGTACTCAGTGGAATTTATATGGTAAAAATAAAGATTTTGCTCCACAGCAAGGATCTTTTTAGTAGAGAATTCATGCAACTATTGACAACCATCAAGCTAAGTTTTAAGCTTATATTATTGAGTTTTAGGTACTTTATTTGGTTATCTTATTTTAATTTTGATTGACACATGAGCTATTGAATGTTTTATTACTCCTAAATGCTTAATAAGTTGTCTAAAAAGGCTAGAATTATAGCAAATGCATGGTCAGTTCAATATGGGAATGAATCTAAGGTCAAGGTTGATTATTTTTTTATTGAAGCTAAGATCAAACTACCTAAATTCACTACATTAGTAGATCTATTTGCATCACCACTAGGGTCATATGATGTGATCCTAAGAGTTAACTAGTTAGATCATCATAAAGTTAAGGTTGATTATTTTCTTAAAAAGGTATAATGTTTAGATGATTTGAGAAAACAACCCCAAATCCAAAGATTAAAAGGGGATCTAAAATTTAGATATATTTATGTAATTGAGTTAAAGAAAGCATAGACAAAAGGATGTCAATCATTTATTGTTAAGATAAATGAGATGGAGGAATCAAAGGAACCTTCTATTGAGGATTTTCCTTTTCTTCAAGATTTTTGGGATGTCTTTCCTAAAGAATTATTAGGTTACCACCTAAGAGAGAGAGTTTGATTTGTCAATTGATATCATTCTAGGATCTAAACCATTATCTAAATCCCCCTATATAATGACAACAACTAAATTGGTAGAGTTGAAGGTTCAACTACAAGAGTTCTTATCAAAAGGGTTGATTCAACCAAACATGTCACCATGGGGTGCACCAGTTGTGTTCATTAAAAATAAGGATGGAACCCTTCACCTGTATATTGATTACAAGATGTTGAACAAGGTCATGATAAAAAATAGGTATCCTCTACCTTTCATAGATAATATTTTTGATCAAATGCATGCAACTTCATTTTTTCAAAGATTGATCTTTGAGTAGGATATCATTAGTTAAGAATTCATGAGGAAGACATTCTAAAAATAGCTTTTAAGACTCATTATGGATGTTATGAGTTTATAATTCTTCCTTTTGGGCTAACAAATACATTTAAAACATTCATGAATCTCATGAATAGTGTGTTCAAATATTATCTAGATCATTTTATGTCAGTATTTAGAGATGATATCATCATCTATTCACAATCTAAAGAGGAACACCTAGAACATTTGAAGTTGGCTCTACGATAGTTACAAAAACATAAAAAATTTGGGAAGCTATTTAAGTGTGTCTTCTTTCAAAAATAGGTACAATACCTTGGACACATTATATATACAGAAGGAATATCCATGGATCCTTCAAAGATTAAAGCCATTATGGAGTGGTTGGCACCCAAAAATATTCATCAAGTTAGAATTTTTATGGGTTTGGTTGGATACTATAAGAAATTTATGATTAAGTTTTCCAAGATAGAAAATATTATTACCTCTTTTTAGTGGAAAAATTAGAGGTTTATGTGGTCATAAAAGGATGAAGAAGATTTGTAGGAGATGAAAATAAGGCTTACCTCGACACCAGTGTTGAGATTTCTCAATCTAAATGGCCAATTCTTAGTAATAACTAATGCTTCAAGAGATGGTCTCAGAGGAGTCCTTATGTAAGAAGGTTCTATTTTAGCTTATGTGTATAGAAAGTTGAATCCTTATGAGGCAAACTATGCCCCCACATGATCTAGAATTGGCTAGAATATTTCATGCCTTATAAGTTTGGAGATATTATTTATTGAGAAAATCATTTGAGCTTAAGACTAAAAAATTGGGGCTTAAGTATATCTTCACCCAACCTAACCTACATGCATGTCAAAGGTGATGGTTAAATTTCTTATCAAATTATTATTTTGATATTAACTACATAAAATGCATAGAAAATAATGTTATAGATGCCCTTAGTCATAGAAGGTATATAGCACTGTTGGCTACTATCATGAGTACTTTTCATGATTGGGTAGATAAATTCTCTTCAAGAGATGAATTTTATGAGAAAGTAAAGATGGCATTATCTTGGAATGCTTAGGATCCTAAATATGATGGATTCAAGATCAAGAATGATGGTTTTCTAAGGTAAAAAGGAAGGATTTATGTGCCAGACAAGGAGAATTTGAGGGGTGTATTACTCAAAGAAATTCACAATGTTCCATACTCAGGTCATACAAGTGTGATTAATCTCTTACCAGATCTAAATCTTTTATACTTATAAAGGGGAATTAAGAAAGATGTAGCATATTTTTTTCACAGTGTTTACAATGTCAACAAGTTAAGGCTAAGCATGTGCACCCTGTTAGGTTCTATACCCACATACGATACTATAATGGAATTGGAAAGTCATTAGCATAGACTTTATCCAAGTTTTTTGATGTCTCGAAACCAACATGACATGATTTTGGTGGTTGTTGATAAACACATCAAGGTAGCTCAGGTAATATATCAGATGATGCACCTATGCTTGCAAAGAGATTTGTAAAATAAGTTTATAAATTATATAGGTTTTTGGAGAAAAAATATTTAGGATAGGGACCCAAAAATGACTTCTAGATTCTAGTTGACTCTCAATATAGCTTTGGGCACATAGTTAAACTTTAGTATAGCATACCATCTAGAAATAGATGGTCATATAGAGAAGTTGAATCAAGTTTTAGAAGATCTTATTAGAATGTATTTGATTAAACAATAGTGCAAATGGAAATAATATCTTCCATTGGTTGAGTTTGCTTACAAAAATTCATACTAATCAAATCTTAAAATGGATTCATTTGAGGCATTATATGGAAGAAGGTGTAGAATAGTAATCAATTGGGCCAAGTTAAAAGATAGGGTAGTCTTTGGTCTAGATATGCTTCTGGAAATGGAAGAGAAAGTTAAGTTGATAAGGTAAAGGTTGGTTGAAGCCAATGATAGAAAGAAGAGATATGTTAATCTGAAAAAAAATATCAAGGTAGTTTTTAGTGGGAGATAAATTATTTCTACAAGTTAAACCATAGAAAAATTTTGATTAAATTTGGAAAAAGCTTGATTAAATTTGGAAAGTTAGCCAAGTTATCTCCTAGATATATGGGACCCTTTGAGGTCTTAGAAGTTGTAAATACTATAATGTACAGGGTTTATTTTCCACCATATTTATCACTCATGTATAATGTTTTTCATGTCTTATCTTAAAAAGTATGTTGTTGATCCTTCTCATGTATTGGATTGGAATGGTTTATAGGTTTTGGATCCCATGGTGGTCAGATTAGAACCAGTCAAAATAATTGACACTCACAAACTTATTTTACATAATAGAGAAGTATTATAGTGCAAGGTCTAGTGGGATAAATATTTTAAAGATAGTGCCACTTGGGAAGACTATGAAGAGTTTTATAAGTTGTTTCCACATTTGTTTGCTTAGTATTTTATTGGATATTATGTTTATTTTTTACTAAATACTATTTAATTTTAGAAATTTTATTGAAAAAAATGTCATCAAGGTGATGAACACCTTTGGGGAGGAAGGATGTTACATCCCAATTCTCCTCTAGACTCATTAATCTATTACTTTCTGGATTTTATGGTTAATTATTTGATAAATTATTATGTTAGGTAGATGGATTTGTAATATGTTGATTTGTGGATAGTTATATATTACTTATCTTCATGATCATTAACTTATTCTTAGTTTTTCATATTTTTTTATGGTACATTATGATCATGACTATTTATTTTGTTCAGTTACAATAGTTTATTATGGACTATTTATTGATATGGTCTAACTATTTTTATTGCACTAAGTCGAATTCAAGATGGAGTCCATTTCTAGACTATGATTGAGGGAGGGTATCATTGGAGAGGATATAACATATGGAGATGAGTGGGGGATGAGATAATAAGGCTAAAACCCCTACACACACCACATATCTTAGCATCTAACTTATTATTTGTTAGTTGTTTGGTTTTCATTATTTATAGTATGCATTTTATTACTAATGTGCTTCATTGCCTTGTATTTTTTCCTTTATTGATAATGATTGATTATTGTTTATATATATTTATATCACCATACTTGTGTTCATGAGATTTTTTGATGGATGTGATGCATGTGTGTTGTATTAGAATAATAAGAAAGTAAGATGTATGCATTACTCTTTTAAACTTGTCAACTACTTAATGAGTTATTCAATTGTATATCTTGGTGACTAATTAGGGAATGATACCTTCTTTGGTTTGATTTTAATAACTATATTATTCTATTATCTTTACATCAATTAAAACTCTCTGCTAATTTGAAATGTTGAACACCTAGGGTTCAAATGTGTGGTATGTTTTAATCAATAATTATTAAAATGTTTGATTTATTAATTTAAGGTATATTTGTATGTTAGGAGGTTGATAGGCTAGCTTAGAGACCCAAGTTTTATTTTAGTTGGTTATGTGGGGTAATTTGGGTGTAATATTAAAATTTAGGGAATTATTAAAACATGATTGTGTTTTGACATTTTAATGTCAACCCTAAATTTTTAAAAGTTATTATGATATTATTTAGCATATTCGAACCTACTTGAAAAATAGGGTTTCAATGGAAGTTTTTCTTGGCATTTCACTTTGCATGTTGATTGGGATGAAGGGGGAGCTAATAGGTGATGGCTATGCCAAAAAATCTAACAGTATGGTGAGGTTTTGTGAACAAAACTAGGAGTATGTTGAGGAAAGTTTTCCATAATCATAGTATTTTCATTTTGGCATGCAAGAATAGAGAAAAATGATAAAGGAGCAAGGGTTTCAAATGAAAGATGGATAGGCACATAGTGGATGGAGGAAAAATATTTCAAGAAGAGGCTAAGTTTTTGGTTTTAAAATTGTGAGGAATGATTCTTGGCATAGACTCGACTGCAATCATCATGTAGGTTTGTTTATTTTAAATTTTTTATAATTTCTTCATTGTGAAATGGATCACAACTCCTGTATATTGCATGTCATTGAATTATTAAATGGGGTTTTAATATTGTGATTCATATTGTTATAAATAAAATGGGGGGTTATTTGTAAATGACCCTAGGAATGGGTAGGGCCATCCACAAGGCTGAGTATAAATAAACCCAACCCCTGTGATTTATTGGTTATGCACATTGTGAAGTCCATAAACAAATTAATACTTAGGGTTTTGTTTTAACTACTATGGAATTTGACATACATTAAAGTGAAATATAGAAACTCACTTTTGATTATAACTTTTTTAAACTAGGTAAACATTTGATATTGGTAATGGTTATATCAGGCTATAGGTTTGTTAATGACATTGTTTTCTTAAAAAAATCAATCATACTACATATATGTTGTTTTATTTTTGGTATTTAAAATAGGTTGACTCTATTTTTTTTTAGTAAACCTCTATGCATAATGGTATGAGGATTATACTCTTTTTAGGTTTTAATTGATAGCTTTGGGTATTTGTAGTTATTTTGGTGCTTCGTTATATGATTTAGTCTTGAATGTTTTTTTTATTCAAATATAAAATTGATTCATAATATTAATATATGAGTAAACAACTTTGGGGATGGGTATGACCATTCAAAGGTCCAAGTACACATATATTTGAGCATTGTATATATATGAGGTTGTGTATTGGGTAGTGTTGAGAAATAAAGGAAGGCTGAGTTTTTATTTTTATTTGTCTATTAGACTCAACATGGAGGGAATGAAATCTTTAATATGGTCACATATTTGTTTATGTTGTGTAAATTATGGACTAGGTGCTATTTTTGGGTTTAGATAGTATGGCAAGTTATAAATGTTAATAATGTGTTTAATTATCGAATCACTTGGATATATTTTTGCATTTTTTGTATAGAAATATGTTACATAAAATAGCAGTCTTAATAATTCAATATAGATCTTGAGCATGGATGTGATTCGGTGGATAAAAATATATTTAAAATTAGGAAGAGTTTCTTCTTTGGTATATTTTGCATGTCTAATTTATAATAGTGGTATATAACTAGATTTATATAGTCATTTTTAGAAATTAATACTCTTGTTTGAAATATGTTGCTTTGGATGAATTGCCTATATGAATCACTAAACTTAAACTATGTAAGTTTTATGTGTGTGTGTGTGTCTACACACACACACACACACAAGAGGGTCAATGGATTAATTCCATAGAGACATATATATATATATATATATATATATATATATATATATAATTCAAGTTGTATTTACCTGATGTATTATAAAGACCATTTATTCATATATATACACCTAAATTTTACTTGGAAATATACTCCTATTGGGTATACTTTGTACATATACTTGTATCATGGTATTAATGGGATGTAGATATTGTATGAGTATTAAACTTAAAAAAAAATTAGCTGGCAAGTTAGAACATGAAAAGAACTATTCAAGACATGAGAATTTATAAGGGTTTTTTGATATGTTAATGGATTGTTATATGGCTATTGTGTGAACAAGGAATTATGTATGTGCATGAATAGTGTTTTATGATTAAACTAAGCATAGTTAAAGGCTGGATTTTAAGTGTGAAACCATTATTTTAATGAAGAAATAATTTATTATTACTATTGTTCTTACGTTAAGATGAATTAGCTGCTTAAATAAAATGGCTATGATTATTATCAAATTAGTTATTTAGTACCATTTAATATGAATATAATGGGAAAATATGTGACTATATGATTTCTATGTGTTTTTATATGTTGTGGCATTATTTATGGGAATATTTATGTATTCAAAAATATTTGGATTTTAAGTATTACTATGCTTGTATGTATCTGATCTCAATGACACTAAACAATTAGGTGAGATGGACTTCATGTACTTACCTAGTGTCACTAATAGACAAATTTGAGGAAATCCAATTGAGTTGTGTATGTGAATTTGACTGATCTTGAGATCTAAAAATATATATTAAAACTTTGGCCAAAATAATGTTTATGGTTTGAACATTGTCAATTCACCTGTTTGATTTAGTTTGCATGTTTTGCATGATATCATGTTAGAATGTATTTCTTTATGATATGTTACATGTGATAGTTATCTTACAGAACATGGCTTCTAGTTGACATTCTCGATTCCCACACCATCCTTATATGCACCTCTATGAAGGGAGGGCCATTCCATTTTTGGTAGATTATGTCGAGGATAAATGGTCCATAGTTGATGTAGAAAAGCACTCAGATGATACTCTCCCTCCCCTCCAGCAATCAACCGATCAAAGCTACTCATTAATGCTTTTGGATAATAAAGATTTTATTTAAACTCATATGTTATGTGGAACATTGTATATTTGTAATCTAATATTCAAATCTATAATATTATGTATTTATATTATTTAATGGTAATTTTATAATTATAGTAGTTAGTTGTTTATACTTGTATTTATTATGATATTTAAAACCAGTAGTGGATGATTTTTTTAATTTGGGTATTCTAGTACCATTCTATGTTTTACTTACAAAAATAATTCAATTTTCATTATAGTGATGATTATATAAATGAATCATATGAATTAACCTAATGGTTAAAATAATAGTTTACTTAATGATGCATTTAGTTAAAGATAATTTATAATTTGTATTAATAAGATAATTTGTTAATGAGTTAGTGATTTAAAAAAATAGCTAATTATAGTTTAACCTTGAGGGGTTGTTACAAAATAAAAAAGGTTAATCTACACAATAAATATGTCATCATGACATAAATAAAAATAAATTATCCATAACATATATCACTTTGGGTAGTATGCATAAGAGTAATTCATGTTTATTTACTATAAGTATCTTGATATGATCAATGGAATGGTCATAGATAGATGTAACTCCCAATGTATGTAGGTATCCACTTAGTGTAGGAATGTCCTAAATTTCAATCTCCATGTCATATATAACATTTTTCTCTTGAATTTCACTCTTGTATATCATGAAATGTATGTGAATAAAGAAACTAGATATATAATCAACCATATATGTGATAAAAAAAATGTAAACTATCAACACATGTAATGCTTAGGTCCTAGTTTTTTAATTTTCACATAATTTGATTTTTGTGTTTTATAACAATAATTTAGTCTAAATTATATTGATTCCAACCAATGTTCCCATAAATGGTATGATTTGATGTAGGTCCTATGTCAATCATAGTGAATGTTACCTATCATGGGTGAATTGTAACATATCCCTTATGGCCATCATAGAAACTATGATCATGCATATTTTTTGTAAATATATTAGCCATATTATTCTATAGAATCCATTTTATAGTATGATAATGTGCCTATGTTCATTTTGAAATATGTCAAGCAACTTGTAACACTAATTTAGTACTTGATGGAGTAAGTAACTCTTGTTAAACTGGAATAAACTTCTAACGTAATGGATGATTATTATTAGTATTATAAGAGGATAAATTAATTTTATCTAAATTCCTATTTATAATGATTTTTTTAATGGTTTAGGACTTAGTGAGTGTAAATCCTATGTTGTTAAGGGGGATGAGTATAGTAAATCAAGGTAGAAATATGCAACATAGACAACCACTAATTTTAAGTAGAATTGACTTAATTTGACCTTTCTAAAAATAAAAATAAATAATGTAAATAAGTTATTAGCTATAAAATGACTAAAATGGGAGATCTAGAGGCTATAAACTGAGATAGAGACTGATCTGAGTGTCATGGACATGATCTAGGTGTCAAAACCCTTCTTGGATAATAGCACCATAATTAGATAATAACACCATGTGGCACTAGTGTCCCTATTTTGATGGTAGTGTTCTTTGTGAAAAAATGTTCTAAGCTTTTGGTTGTACTTGTGTCTAGGTCTGCCAAGCCTATTCTTATGTACATGAGTTCTAAATCTCTGTTGATGACCTATTTTTGCTGATTTTATATATAAAATCTAATCTTCGATGTTGTTAGGGCATCCGATTGACATAAGTAGTGAAGTGTGATGTTGATGGGGTAAGATGGACATCCTCAACATCCCACTATGATGAGATTTTCCTACATACCAATACTCTGAAGAAAGATTAATCCTGATATAGTTTTCCCCATCTAGGTTTTGGTGCAAGTTCAAGTGAAGCTAGTATAAATGTTGGATTGAGTGCTTTGAATGTGCTTGAGACTAGAGACCTGAGTAATCTAAGCTTAGGAATATTTTATATGGTTGTATGTATAATTATGGTATAATAGGGGTTGATAACCTTCATTGCACATAATGTGTTATGAGTTTGTATGTGTAACTTGCATTTGATTTCTATCTAGTGGTTAGAGGGCTAAAAGTCATGTATATTTATTGTTCTGGTGCTTGTTTAGGTATTAAAAAAATGTCTAGGTCAACCCTAGGTGGCCTTTGATTTGAAAAGATATATGTTGGTATAAAAATGAGGGGAAAAGATAATAGCACCAAAACTGGGACATTAGTGTCATGGGTCACTATTTTCCCTATTGTGTTACTAGTATCCTAATAGTAGAACTTGAAGAACTAAGTGTTAGAATGTCAATATGAGGTCTGGACTACTTTAGGTATTTTTAGGGATGCTTGTGGCCTACACAAAGGCTAGATAAGTGTGAAAATAGGTATTATGATAGGTCTAAGGATAAGCTAGGGATGGGTGGTCTCAAGTAGCACTCTTAGCACTCAAATGTCATTTTTAGGTGATTACATTCCCCCTCCCTTTATTGTATAAATGTATTAAAGTGTAATGACTAGGATAAAGTAAAAATAAGTGTACATGGACTTACCTAAGAGTTTAATCCCTTGAATCTATATCTAAGTATGTGAAGCATGTTCCATTATGTGTCTTACAAGTGAAATATGCATACATCAGTACTTATTTAAGAGATATCAAAAGCAAAGACAAATTTGAGTAAATAGATAAAAATGATTAAAAATATAAGAGAGGATATGAATGAATACACCTCTCTAAGTACGTGAACTAATACATAAACTTGGTGACAACTTATGTGTGTGTATGTGTGTGTGTGTATAGTTATCAATCGATGACTAACTTGGACTGAGTTGATGGCTTGCTCAATCCGCATATGTGGGTGGCTCAAGAACTCAATCTAATTTGTACTCCATCATTTCCCACCCCTATTTAGTGTATCATGACCTATGAATAGCTTGCATTGGATTGATGGTGTGTCTAACCCTCTTATGTAGGTGGTTTAAGAACTCAAGTAGACTATGACTCCATCATTATCTACCCATGTGTAGTAGATGCATCTAAAATAGAGACAACATGATGTAACTACATATATGTAATTAGATATGTCTTTACAAGCACTCAAGAATATTAGGTGACTCTATGCCACTCAAGAATTCTAACCATTGTAGATGGAGTAATACATGAATATGGTGTGTAACCTAGAACATGGTGTCTGATGTGTTTAATGTAGATAATGACATATAGTTTGTCATTCCATCTAATCAACTGATGTATAAGTGAGCATATAGAAATGATGTGACATATTCATGCCCCCAAATCTGATATCTGAGTATGTGCATTCTACATTGATTTGTCATAATTTGTATTTAAACCTATGCAAACATAGACTGTACCTATTGTAGTTTTTTTGCCAATCTATATTTTTTTGAAATTGAGGCTACTAGATAGTAGCACCATATCTTGGATAGTAGTTCCATGTGGCACTAATGTCCCAATTTGGGCACTAACATCTAACAATTTTTATTTATATGAGACTGTAACTAATCTTTATATCACTATTTCCTACTATGTTTTCTTGAGTCTAATTTTTATGTTCTAAACTTGTAAACTATAATTACACTCTGAGTGCATATAGATAGCTTGATCTCTATGACAAACACCTATGAATTCCCCCTCTTTTGATGGGAGTTATATAGAAAAATATATATATAATGTGTGTTAGTTGGAGCATATATTATATCTACATAATAAACCAATATAATGTGCATACATAACAGTAGAATGTAAGATAATCTGAGCATAATTGTGTAATGTACGATGTATGTTAGGTCTAGAATTCACAAGGGTGTCAAGATAGATATAACATTATATATGAATAGTCAATATGATTAAATAACTGAGTGGTTACCTAGGGGGATGGGTCATGATGTTCATCATGGCACCCAAGTAGGAAAGCGAGATGCATGAGGTCCCTCATGGTATCTAAAACTAGAGTGTGTAATAAGTAAGAGATAAATGTCATGACCATGATGCATATAAAAAACATACATACAACACACATGAGGAATGCAAAGTAGGTTAAGTGGCCACAATACAAGGGACATGGGCACGTCACTAAATTTAAAAAAGTAAGACATACAAGGACATGTTCAAATGTCCACATACGTACACATCAAGCAAGTTGGCTTAGAGACACATATAAAGACATGTTCAAATGTCTACATACACAATAATAAAGGCATACACAAGGACATGGGCACGTGTCACTAAATATTAGAAAGAAATACATACAAAAAATTATTCAAATGTCCACATAAGCACACAACAAGCAAGTTAGCTTAGATCCACATAGAAAGACATGTTCAAATGTTTGCATACACAATTAGGAAGGCATACATAAGGACATGGGCACATGTCCAAAGCATACATATAATGAAAATAAGTGGTCTATATCCATAGAGAAATGGCATATTCAACAGCCCTCGAATATAAGAATCATAGAGAAACAATCAAGTCTAAACTAGGAAATCTAAAAATGAATGTATATATGAACATGTGTTAAATATATATATATATATATATATATATATATATATATATATATATATATATATATATATATATATAAGATCTAAGATATATATAATGTTGAGTATAAAGTAGTAGTAATTGGAAAAAATCTAAGTAGGTGTAGGATGATCGATATCAAGATATAATAATGCTAAATCTATGATGTAGATTTTAGAAAGATATAACCCAGTAATATGGTGCCCCCTAATGGGTGAATGTATTAAATGAAGAGGCCATGTATCTGTGTATATGCCCTTAGTAGGTAAATAGTAGTAAATCTAGATCTATGTAGTGGATCTAAGTTTTTTAGTAATCTATAAGCACTTGACAAAAATAAGTGAAGAATGTATGTATGATAAAAAATAACTATACTAAGATAGCTAGCATATGTAATGTTTGGAAAATATAAGACATGTAAACATGGCAATGCATACAATCTAAAATTTTGTATTTTTTGAGTAAATATTTGAATGTTTTTGGGTTTTGACATATTAAATTATTTTTTTATTTTTTTGATATAATCTATGCACAAGCAACATGAAAATGAAACTATAAACAATGAGTGAGAAACAAGGAAACTATGTACAAGTAAAAGCTAGAAATAAATGAGATAGTGTAAAACCAAAGTGTAATGTTTACATAGACCCAAGACGACATCCAAAATATATAGATAATAAAATGGTGGATCAGGTAGGAGGTCATCCAATATTAGATATTGGATCTATCTTAACTCAAATAAGTCATCATCATGTTTTTCATACCATGCTATATATATTAGTGTAGCCTTATCCTTGGCATTAGTTTGGATTATGTCCATTTGAATAGCATGTTGATCTACTATGTAAGATTCTTCCTATGTTGTCCTAAGGTAAACCACATTAGACAATAAAATATTTGTTTATAACTTGTGGTTCTCATATGTTCTATCATGTAAAATGTAGACCATGTGTCCCTCATGACTAAATGTCAAACATCTATCTAATCGATTAACTGTGGCATCCATCACCTATAGCCATACAATGCCAAGGTAACTTGTTTATGAGTGCCCATGATAAATAATAATGTGTTGGCTACCTTCAGGGCACATGCAACTTGTAGTGTGATATGTCTTATGGAATCCTATAATGTATGGCATGTTGTAGATCATTTTATTGATATCATATATGTTGTAAAAATTATAAAGTGCAAGTATTAGGATTTAAATCCTCATCTATAGTAACATAGGGTATGTATCTATCTATGAAAAGAATTTGGATATTCAATGGATCATGTCATGATTATTTGTGTCGATGATGTTTCTATAATGGTGCCTATACATGTGGAGGTGGAGGTTATATAATCTTAATAGTTCTCTAAGTCTTGAACTTATTCAACTTATGTTATAATGTTGAGCATGTATCTATATCATTTCATGTAAGCCTATGAAAGTGATAAATAGTTTAACCTTATTATTATGATAATTTACTAACAGATCTGTGATGAACTGTGGGTAATGCCTTCAATCCTCTATCAAGTAATATATGTAGAATCTAGTGTGGTTTATCCTTTGAACTACCTACCTAAATATGTATAAATGGGTCCATGTACATAGATGTAACCATATGTACTAATTGAATGGATGGATTTACCTTTGATTATAGCTAATTAGGTGAGCCTGTAGATGTTGAACTATGAATTAGTGGTGTTGTCATTGTAGAAAAAGGCATGAGTGCCTTAGAATCATCTTGGTATTCTCTAGGGCCTAATGGTGTCAAACTCAATCCACATAAATAGTTTACAATGTTAATGGGTGTTGGATTATCCTCTGTGGTGGCATTGGAATATTTATGAGATTTATGGATGTATACTTCTTCTAAGTTAACAATTAATGGTACTTGTGCTGTGAGAATCCCATCATCTTCCTTAGGTGGAGATGGTTGTATTGTGGGAGGTTCTTCTTCCATCATGGGTGAAGGAAATTATGTTGTAGGTGGATCTATAATAGGTGTAAGAATAGTGTTCTTGGATTCCCCAACATCATATATATGCATTTGCTCAATCAAAATCTTGAGAGGTGGGGACTCTATAAGAACATGAGGTGTGCCATCTAAAGCTGTACTCATGGTGGTATGCTTGGTAACTTTACAATATCTAAATGGTTGATTATTTATTGGACAAGTGCATAAGTATCTATTATGTAAAAACTTGATGCTTTTATGTAAGGTAGAGGGTACAGCCTCCATAGCATGTATCCAAGGTCTCCCAATTAATAGGTTGAAATTAAAATGATTAGGTATCACCTATGTAGGTAGGGTTTTTGGCTCAACTATAATATCCAATGTAATCAAACCCAATGTTTGTCTAGGAATGTCATCAAAACCTCTAATATTCATGTCTTCTAAATGGATATTAAATCAACCCTCGTAGTTTGTATAAATGTGAGGTTTCATATGTTAAGTCACGAACCACTGTCAATTAGAACTCATTTAATAGTGATGGTATTAATTTTTTATTGAATGAATAACAATAAATTCTAATCAATAATTGACTATGATGGAAAATCCTCATTGTAAAAATACATAACATCATCAATGTCCTGAAGAGCGTTCATGATAGATGCAAAGTAAGTTGCCTCTATGTCACAAGGCAAAGATGTATGATTGAGTGTTTGAAAAAGAATATCTTTGATAATAGTTTCTTAATGAAGTGATTCTAATATGGATATCTTATCCCATGTGTTTCTCAATTCATCCACAATATCAAATGCTCTATGTGGATCTCTAGGTCCAATTATAGTGTTTTGTGGATGAGGGTAGATGGTGGGATTAAATTGTTTTTATATAGGCTGAGGAGGCATCTTGCTCTATCTAGTAATAGCTTGAACTACAAGACTACTATTTAACAAGGGTAAGTAGTAGAGGTAGGATGTGAGCAAAGATAATCCACTGATTTAGGTGGAGGTAGAACAAAAGGAGTCCTCTAGGCTCTCTGTCATCGAGTATTAATCGAAGGTAACTGAAATTCAGCCATGTAGTAATGATCCTCATAAGAAAGGGACTCAAAATATGGATGAACAATGTGTAAAATAAGTTGAGCTCTAACATGATCCATGAGAAGAGTGACATAGATGTGCATTTTTCTATAAATGGTAGGTAATAACCATGCTATATAAACTATAAGACTTTGTGCCAAAAAGTAGAATATATCATCCATCATGATAATCATGATGATGGGATACAAACTAAAAATTGAGAATATTCTAAAAATAATAAGGGAAACCCTAATGGTGTATTAAGGTTTTGAAATAATATGCTCAAAGTAAATCAAGTTTACCAAATATTTTAATGGTTTAGGACTTAGTGTATATAAATCCTATGTTATTAAGGGGGTTGAGTATAGTAAATTAGAGTAAAAATATGCAATAAATATAACCACTAATTTGTAATAGAATTGACTTAATCTGACCTTTCTAAGAATATCAATAAATGATATAAATAATAACTTAGCTAGAAAATGATTGAAATAAGAGATCTAGAAGCTACAAACTGAGACATAGGCTGATTTGAGTGTCATCGACAAGGTCTATGTGTCAAAACCCTTCCTAGATAGTAGTTTCCTAATTATACAGTAGTGTCATGTGGTACTAGTGTCCCTATTTTGGTGGTAGTATCCTCTATGTATAACTATTTTGAGCTTCTTGGTGCACTTGTGTTTGGGTATAATAAGCATGTTCCTATGCACATGAGTTATGGATCTTTTTATAGTACCTATTTTGACTAATTTTATGTGAAAACCCTAATCCTTCATGTTTCTAAGGAATCTAGTTGACATTAGTAAAGTTTGTTGTTAGTGGGGTAGGCTAGACATCCTCAACACCCTGATGTGATGAGAGTTTCCTACTTACCAATACTTCAAAGAGGAATCAAGCTTGATGTATTTCTCCCCACCTAAGTGTTGTTGCATGTGAATCTAGTATGAATGTTGGATTGAGTGATTTGAATGTGATTGGGACTAAAAACCTAAGTAATATGAGTTTAGGAATGTTGCATATGGTTGTATACAAAAGTAGGGCAAAATATGGATTGATAACCTTGATTGTGCATAACTTATTTTGAGTCTTTATGTGTAATTTGCATTTTATTGCCATCTAGTGGTTAGAGGGATAAAATTTATGTATATATTATTTTGATGTTTTTTCAAGTCTTAAAAGAGGTCTAGGTTGACCCTAGGTTTTCTCTAATTTGAACAGATATCTATTGATAGAAAAAGGAGGGAAAAGGATAATAGCACCAAAATTGGGACATTAGCACCATGGGGCAGTATTGTCCCTATTATGTAACTAGTGTCTAGGTGGCATAACCTAAGGCACTAAGGGATAGAATGTCAATATGAGGGTTTAGGACTGTTTTAGGGATGTTTAAAGACCCTTGTGGCCCGTATGAAGGCTAGATAAGTGTGAAAATAGGACCTAAGATAGGTCTAGGGATAAGTTAGGGATGGGTGGGAAAGTAGCACTCTTATCACTCAAGTGTCATTTTTATGTGATTATAAAATTTATACATGTTATATAATGGGTTATGGTGTAGTATTCCAAGGGAAGTTCTCTAGCTAAATAGGTACTCATATATTCCTATAATTATAACACTCTATTTCTATGTATATACTTAGATGCATCAATGTAATAAATATTTTTCCATGTGAATCTAATGTATTTAAGGACATACTGATCAACATGATGAATGCTCATGTGCTAGGTAAAACTGAAAATAAATTAGAATTTTTTTTAATGCCTACCCTAAGTGGTAGTACAATGTTTCCAAGAGGATTTTGTTTCTTTCCACCAAATCCTTTTAATATATTTATTGTATCCATTAAGTCCTTATGTGCATATATAATTCTAATAAGGAGTGTCATGGTACAAACATTTTCAATTAAACCATTATTTATCATGACACTATGTATAGGTTGTGAGCTAATGTAGGCACATACAAATAATGATGCATATATAGAATAATTACCAACATTATCATTCTCATCAGATGTGATATTAGGTATGTGTATCTATGTACTCTTAAGTGTACCAATAATACCATCCAAAGGGTGTTCCTCTTCAGTCCTAGAAGCATAATAAGTCAAAGGAGGATATTAGGATTAGTGCTAGTCTCTTGTGCTGCATGATTTGGAAAAGGGTCAAAAAATATTTTTAACTTCACATTCACATTAGGTTGTCTTTGAATCATTTTCAGATGTATTAATATTGATAATGTTTTTATCTAAAAAATATTTTATCTCATGTCACAAACTAATGAATCTATTATTTTAATGTCCCTTACATCTATGGTAATTATAATTTGCATTATTATTATATCCCTTAGATGGTTCCCTATTCATATCAACCTATTTTTTGGAAGGAGAGATATGAGATTACACTCAAGTAGCACTTGAAATATATTATGATGAGGTTTATGCAATTTTTTAAACTTCCTTTTTTGAGTATATACTAAGAAACTATTGTAGTATATACTCATATACTAAGGGCTCATTTTGTTCCTCAAATGTCATAACCTTAAAATTTTGATTCATTTCATCTCTAGTTACATGTAACAATAGATCAAGTATTTTTGAATTTAAATGAAGATATTGACTTAATTATTTTCAATCTACATTATCAAATATTCCATCCATGTTTTTTCTTCCACTATGATGATGTTGTAATTAGGTGAATAATAGGATATCAAAAATTAAATTTTGAAACCCTCACACAAAACTTTGGAATCCTAAAAAGGTAGAATGAAACCCTAGGGGAAATATAAGGTTTTCCATGTTGTGAAAACTTTAGGTTACCCAATTTATTTTATTTCATTTTAGATTTATTCATATAGATAATATATAACTTGAGACTATTTTAGATTGTATAATACATGTCTAAATTAAACAAATTTGAACGTAACTACTAGAGTATGATTGATTTATTACAGTTGTTATAAATATAAATGACCAAGATGATAGAATATTTAAATTTTTTAGGATTTTTTTCTACTCTATTATAGCATGCATTCATCATTATTAGTGTGAAATGGGTATGTGATCATTCAGATCTAGAAACTAGTTGTCAAATCCTATTAGGATGAATTTGTTAATGTTTGAAATCCTATCATGACTGAATATATCTAATGTATGCTATATATATCCCTATGGGAAGTGGTAAAAATTTACATCATTGATCACTACACGCATATTTACATATATATTTTATGTGATTTTAGAGGATCAAAATATGTGCAGGGTCAGATTATACATCCTTCACCTTGAAACCCTAAGCCCACTTTTCACACTTTATATGCTTATAAAAATGGGTTAGAAATAATGGGTTGAGATGAACTCAACCACCACCCACTAAGTATTTGAGTGTTCCCTACATTAAAATACTCCAAATAGGGATCAAACTACATGTACTTCCCCCAACTATGTGTGTGCTCAATCAATTTTATAGTATTACATACTAAAATCTTATGTGTGGCTTTTGACACTTTAAAAACTATGATTTTGACCTTGTAATAATATTCATACTTGACTTTATGGCTATTCATTTGATTATTTTATATATTTATATGCTTTAGGTAAAATTTTCATGGATGTGTGGGTATATCCCTTATTTTTCAATTGTAAAAATAGATGCTTGATAGATAAGTATTAAATAGGAATAGGATTAGGCTTGATATGCTTATATTGCTAACTCTTTGAGTAATTTCCATTTGAAAATATATGAATTATGTGTAGGCTAACCAAAATAAAGAGTTTTAATTAAATAAAATAGTGGTTGAAGAGAATATAGGTAGGTCTATCCAAGGCAGATTGATTTGGTAACTAGATGCATCTAAATTTGGTTAGAGGTGTCTATATACAAATAATATTTTTCACTTTATCATTTATTGATGCTTTCTCTTGCAGTGACATGTTGATCATATGTCTCAATTATTTCACACCTTAAAGGTTTTAATAATAAATGGGTTCACATGCCCATGGTGTTTTATGATATATGTTTTTATCTATGTCATGAACATATCATTCCTACTACTAGTCCAGCTTCTTTAGTTTGTCTTTTCATTTACCGCCTTCCATCCTATCCTCATACAGTTGTGTCAATTTCATTATATCCTATGGTATTGACTATCTTGATACCATTTTTTATTGCCTTTTTTCTTCACATATTATATTTTCCATATTGATATAGTTATGACCCTTTTTTAACATTTTTATCGTATCAATTTGGCAAATATTGTTTTGTGTCAGCTAATATCTTTCAATTATATTTGCATGGCTGATATCATCAACCTAGATTTTAGGGTTAATTTTTTAAATTGGATTAATATATATGGGTAATATTTCACTCCAAACATATATTATACACTCTATTCACTCCATTTCTCCTCACACTTCTACCCTAAGTCATAGTTGGAGGATTTTTTGGTCTAAAACCTAGTTGTCTTGAAGAAAGCTTGTCTTTTGGTAGTATTTGAATCTCAATAGAAGGATTTAAACCAAATAGGTTTCATAGTATTTGTATTCCCAAACTAATGATATTTTAGACACATAAAATTAATCATTAAGTGTTTGACAATGTTTAATCTTGACAACCTTACCTTACTTTATCCATTCCCCATTTTTTTAACTCATAATATTTAAGAGAGCTAATATTATCTTTAAAACATAGAAAACATCATACAGACATCTCTATTTCAACCCTATTCAACCTACAGGTTCCTATGAGGCCTTTCTTATCCATCTTTGTCCTTCTACGATAAGTTTACACTAGGTTGGATAGGGTTACACTATAGCCTTGTCCACTAGTGCAGCCTTGTCCTTCTTGCTCTAATGATTAATTTTTCAAATCATGATGTTTAGAAATATTTATCTATCACCTTTTGTAAAAAAATAGCAAAAATTTTCCAAATATTCACCTCTATAAGCACATCAAGGCTTCTCCAAACATAATCTAGCAATCAATTAGAAATTCTACTACACACTGAGTAAAAGATCATTATTTCTTCCAATTTTAATTATGCGGCATTATAAAAAAACATAAATAAACTATAAATATATTTTATTTCATGTCAAGGGCATCCATTGTCAAGTATTTCACTCAATATTCTAGATATAATCATGTAATTTCACAATCGTGAATCACATAATCACCCTAAGAAGGAGAACTACATCAGCCTGAGGCCCATTTGAGCTATGTAAGCATCATTCAAATTACACAAGGTTTTTTGAGGATATCTCAACTATCCCCCTTACCTATTCCCCCATTTTAATTTGATCTCTATATTTTTTATTATGTAGGTGCTAGGGGTTTATCTTTTACAAGTCTTTCACGTGTTAACACATAGTAAATAATTTATCAGTCAACCCTCACACATATTTCCATACACCTAAATCATAAATTCATGTACACAATCAAATATGATGTGATCATGGTCATCGTATAATGGCATACTATTTCCCTATCCTCCTATAGACTTTTCCAATCATAGATTAAATTCTTGTGTTCAATCATGACATTATACATAGGTTTTAGCAAGTAGTTTTTAGTCCCAATCAAATTGTAAAGTCAATAAAATATATATTTTAGGGAGTTTTGCATATATATAGTCCCATTTACTATTTTTTATAATATTCCAAATTCTCTAAAATTTTATAGCATACTATATTTTATTATCAGATATGTATATTCCAACATTCAAATTTCAATAGTTTACTATATATCAATTTGATTCACTTCAACCAATAAAAGATTAAATAAATATATAGGTCTTCTTGCATTTGAAATATTTAATATATAAAATGTCTTGCAAAGATCCACTTAATCCAAATGAAATATTGATGCTTGACATGTCCATATCAAAATAATTATTTCTAACCCTATACTCTTTACTTTATTTACTTAGTAGATAGATGTTGATTGTCACTTAGTGAATAAATGTGTGTGTATCCTTATTTAAGTTCTCTCTACACCTAATATTGGTGTAGCTATAGGATTGATTAGACTTGACATATTTCATTTTAGGTTGCCTAGGTCCCAATATTTTGACTATGGAACCTTACCATTTGTGATTATACTAACCCTTCCCCTTTAGTTTAGTTTAGTTTAATTGCATAATTACTTAGATTACCTACTTTAAATCATTTAATATCATAGAGGTATAGTGAGAGCTATGTCCTTATGTCAAAGGCTCAATATTTGGACCTTTTATATTAGAATTTATGATGTAGATAAACCCTTTACTATATATGCATATTTCATTGGTCATTACCCAAACTGACTAAGTACCACGGGCTCTAGTCGATCACTCTTCTCTAAGTCAAATTCAATTGAGATAAGATAATTGGAATTTAATCCTAGTTTTTTCATACATTCTGGTGAACCTAATGTGAAACCCATTCCAACCTTCTTTCCTTTATAAAATTGCATAGACCATATTGATATAGTTTTCTCTTTATCTATGAATGGAATTATCCAATTCGAGTTTATTTTGTGTTTGCATAGATTGTATCAACCCACCCAATATAGTTTTGTTCTATGTTTTCAACTATATCAACTAGCCCAATATAATCTTATGTGTTTAATATAATCATAATTAGTTAGTTTCCAACTATTTCAACCAGCTTGATACCACTATTTTCCTATTTATTTAAATGTATTGAATGTTGAAAAATAGTTTTTGACATTAATTTCAAACTTTATTTTCTCTTTGTTTGGTTTTCCCTAGAAATTGTGTTCAAGAAGATTTAAAACTACATAGAGAGTTGTCATTTTTAAATAGGTGGGTGACCTATTTTAAAATCACCATGAATATATTGGCATCATACCATTACCTAGGCCATAAACAAGACTATACATAGAGTTTAGTTTCCATATACCTCACAATATATCATAATTCCTAAGATTCTCTTTTTATTGAGCTTAGGAAACTAGCCATTCCTTTGCTTTTGTGGTGCACCTGAGAGGATATTATCATGTAGGGAATTTATTATCACCGTACCCTCATAAATAGGGTTATTTTTTTACAAGCATGATTTATCCTCTATAGTAAGTGCTCTAAAACATTGGGCTAACACTAATCAATGAATAAGAAAGTATATTTTAGAGCCTACACTATCAATCAAATCCTTTTATTATTTATATACAATTTATTTTAGATTTTCTTATTCTGTTATAGACTATATCATCTAACCTGATACCATTATGTGTTATATGTCATAACTGCATCAACTAGCCTAATATAGTTATGTGTGTGAATTTCGTCAACTAGGTTGATATAGTTCCATGTGTTTATCTCCTTCAATACATCAACCACCTTGATATAGTCTCTTTTTACCATTATTAAATTAATTATATCAACCAACTTGATATATTTTACTTTTATCAGCTTAACTACATCTATCATCCTAATGCAGTCTAATTTTACCCAATATTCACCTTCTTAGCTGCATCACCCAACCTGATATTGTCTGATTTACCTAGTTTGGAGCCTACTACATTGGCCAGTATGATACAATAAATTTTTGGAAGTTAAAACTAGCACCACCTTTTTCTCCCTATACTATATCAACTTAGTCAATACAATCATTTTTGCAGACTCAAAAACCAATTACATCGGTCTACTAGATATTGTTTGTTTTCTATAATCAGTCACTTTTTCCTATTACTTTACAACTTAATCAGCATCATGATGTCACCTCTTAATATATTTTTTACCAACTTCAGCCCATTCAAATTTTACATGGTTTGTTCATTTATACCAACCTCTTCCACCATTCAAGACAACTCTTCATGGTGCAAGTTTTTCAAAAATCACTTTAAATATATTAAATATAATAAGGTTAAAATCAACCAAACAGAAGATTTATATTATTCTTATATTTTTTAGAATATTTATGATAATATTTTTTACACTCCAAATAATATTTTTGGTATTAATAATGTCTCTTCATCCTTTATCACAATTGGGGCAACTAACACCAATGTCAGGAATCCTCTTCCCACAATTAAGGTTGATAATCCCCCTCTTAAAACTTATAATCAAAATCTACCTCTAGATACAACTCAATTCCTTATATAAATTGTCTAATAAATGAACCTTATGCAATCTTTTAGTGTCTCCCAAATGCTCCAAATTCAAAACCACATTTTTTAAATGACTAGCCAACCTCAAGTCATCATGACTCAACCAAATCAAAATTTTGTTTCCTCTCCTCTTAGGTATGTCAATTAAGATATTATCCCTCAACCTCCTATGCATAAAAAATTCTTAAACTTATTTAAAATAATCTTTTGGTTCCCTTAATTTTTTCCATATATTAGAAACATCTCTCCAACTATCACATATGATGAGACTAAAGATCTTGTTTTTTTCCTTGAATCTTTTGGAAATATCTATAAGGAATGGGTTCAAACTAATATTTTTTATACTAAAAAACATCTAGCCAAAACCTTTATTGGAGATGTGTTATAATGGTATAATCACTCACCTTCCTAAACAATCCATTAACAATTAAAGGATTTAGTCAATGCTCTAGTTAGGTAATTCTAAAATAATGATATTCTTAAAAATAGCACATTTGTTGGGTGGCCTTTGTTTGGCCTATTGATACTTTCTATATTTTACTTTTGTGGTTCTAAGATCCCTGTAAAACCTAGTCTTTTACCCTCTCAAATAAAAAAATAGCCTTATCCATTTCATTAATGTTAAGCAATCTCCTAATGAATTTTCTCATACTTACATCAAATGATGGAAGTTTTTACCTCATAAAGTGGACCATGACATAAGTGATGATAATATTTTCAAACTCTTTGTCACCACTCTTAAATCCCCTCATCAATACAAGGTGAGGATTATTTCTCCCCAAACCTTAGAAGAAGCTATTAATTAATCAAAAAGGCAATATTTCTTTATGGCCCAACTTGAACCTACTCAAATTCCTAAAAATTAATATTTATAAAATACAACTAATGTGATCATTATTCCTAATCTTCAAACCAATCCTCCCCAAACCAAAATGGGAGAATTTAAATTAGATCAACAATTTCCCTCATGCCAACCCTTCAGTTTTCAAAAAATGAAGAAGTTGTTATCTCAATCTAAACCTTTTACTTACACTAATACTTCTACCCCACCTTGGTATGATCCTAACAAGTTTTATTAGTTTTATGTTAACATTAGTCAATCTCATGAGACATGTTACATGTTCCAAAAAAAATGTATCTATAATCCTAAGGGAAAACTTCTATCACAATGTTATTATCAAAGAGTGTCATAAAAAATATATTAAGGCTTCTAAAAATGAACCTATAATTATAAATCTACAAACCAAAAAACTCAAAAATCATCTAAACCATCAAATCCCAATACATAGCATTGTAACGAATATGCTTATGTTATTGATGTTGACTATGATTGATACTATACTAAATCCCAATATGTGAATGCATAAAAGTTTAAATATCATTGTAAGCCCACTCAAAAAGATCTTGTCACCAAACCTAAGAAGCCTTCTCCTGAAGAACAAATTTGTAAAGATACTATAACCAATCCCATTTGATCTTTGGATCTATAAACTAGTAACAAGCCCACTCCACCACATGATCCTTATTCTTATTCTTCCAATCCTACCACCATCGTTCCTCATAAAATCACTACTACTAATAAACCTAATCCTCATTTTAATACTCATCCTAAACCATAATGTAATTTTTTAGATAAGCTTAACTCCATTCCTTGTAAAATTCCTTTAATAGAGCTTATGATAACTTTTTTTTTATCATTTCAATTTTCTCATGTAATAATTTCAAGACATTGAAGAGTCCCCATTTATTGAATCAAAAATGCCTATCCAAACCTCTAAAGGTCATGCACCTATAAAATTTCATGCTATCGAAAACATTTCTCAATAGGTGCATGACCTTCTATAGGTGCATGAAATTCTCTTTCTTAGTGGATGAAGGCTCTGGTATCAACATTACTTCTCTTTAATTACTTCAATAAACCAGATATTCCAAAGATAAGCTTAAGAAAAATAGAATTACTTATCATCTATTTAACAAAACCAATCAAAAGCCTCTCGATTGTATTTAGTTCCATCTTACTATTCGACCCAAACTAATATATGCCAAGCTTATGGTTTTATATTTTACACTATTATATTCTTATTTTATTTCATTAATGAACTCACCTCATAAGAGATATCACATCTTTTGGTAGATAATTCATAAATTTCATTCATGATGGTGAGAGTTACAAGCATGAAGCCAATCTCAACCCTTGGGATACTCAGCTTCCTAATCCTAAATCTAAGTATCACATCCCCACTATTCCTCATATTAATATCCCTCATCTACTTGAGTTCATTAATATGAGTCATGGTCTCCAAGTCACTCTTGTAGATTCTAATGATGATGAACCCAATGAGTTACAAAACATTTATAATAACACTAAGTTGCCACCTTATATATTAGAATGGCTTCATCATTCTCTCTTTCCATAAGATATGACCATTCTTTGATTGATGATGATATTGAAATTCCTCCCCATGAAATTATAATGAATCTTCTTACACATAAGATGACTTTATTTGTAATGAATTTGGGGTATCCAAATTATTCCAAGATTATTTATTAATCTCCCCTCACACTTTCAATAACATGGATGTCTCAATCAAATATACTAACCATACAATTACTTAGCCATATTATCATGCATGTAACATTTATATGTCTTATGATGATGATTATGTAATGGCCCAAGCTCAATCATGACACTTAGATGTAATGCATTATCAAAATACTCTTACTAAAATGCATGCTTTTAACTATGATGTTAATGTGGTTCATATATCCTATGATTCTAGTGATAATGAACCAAAACCTCAAGGTTATGTCACTCTTGTCAACCCACTATGATTAAACACTCCATGGGTTATTCAATAAATTATTGATATTCCCAAATCTTATGGCATCTACTAGCCCAATATCATTTAGAAAATTCACCACATTCCCTATGATATTAGATAGGTTGATACCATTCAAACTATTAATCAGATTTCAGACTATATCAACTAACTTGATATAGTCCATTATTTAGGCCCCAATTTCATCAACTAAGAATTATCAAATGCTAATATAGTTTATTTATCATCATAAACTTTAACAAACTATACTAACCTAATCGATATAGTCAAATTTTATCTTATTACAACTAACTATATCGACCATATTGATATGGTTTAGCCAAGTTCTACTGTACCAAATTATATTAGCCAGCCTAATACTATACATTCAAATTCCTTTCCTTCTAATCCATACCCTAATATTACCTTTTGATGCAAAAGCTATAGTTTTAAGACAAATACATACTTATTTTGACATCAAAGGTAATCAAATTATGGACTTTGAAGCATATGTTGAATACCACAGACCTTTACCTACATATCTTAGTGACAAAGATATCTTAGAATTACTCCATGCTAGAGAACCTCAAATTCCATTCCAACATCCCAAGTTTGGCTATTTTTAGAAAAAAGCTCCTCATTTCAGTAATTTCATAGCTAGTGTTGATCCAAAGTCATATCCTATTTATAAGCTTCCTTTTTCTCCATAACATTTATAAGATGGAAAATCCTTGGTTGTTGAAGAAAATTTTAATATTAAACAACTAAATCTTGGATAATTCTTATCTCTAAGGAACTTTTTCATGAAGAGAAAGATAACTATATCCTTTTTTTCAATAAATATCACGAAGCCTTTATTTGGTCATACAAAAACATGTATGGCTTTGACCCTAGCATAGTTTTCCATCACACACACACACACACACACACACACACACACACACACACACACACACACACACACACACACACACACACACACAATATATATATATATATATATATATATATATATATATATATATATATATATATATATATATATATATATATATATATATATATGGAAACATGTGCACCAAAATAAATGGAGGTTTCCACCTTATGTCATAAATAAATCATTAATCTCTTAGAAATTAATTTAATTATTAATGTAGATTACTCTGAATGGGTATCCAACATTATTCTCATTCATAATAAAGTCACCATGGTCATTCACATTTGTATTGACTTTTGTAATCTCAATTTAGCATGTCTTAAAGATAAATTTATTTTACCATAAATTAATGCCATTTTTTATTCCACAACCAGATATGAGATGATATCCCTCATGGATGTTTTTTTTATATAATAATATTTGCATTACTCTTGAGGATCAATATAAAACCACCTTTACTACTAAATGGGGAACCTATCACTATGTTAATATTCTCTTTAGATTTAAAAATGTTGGGGAAACTTATCAATGTGTGATGACCCATATATTTTATGATCTCATCCATAAAATAGTCAAAAACTATGTGGATGATCTTGTTTCCAAATCAAAACATTGTGAAAACCATCTTCACAATCTCGCTATCTCTTCAATCTCCTTATCAAATACAAAGTTTGAATCAATCCTTATAAATGTGTTTTTGGTGTCACCTATGGAAATACCTTATGATTATTAGTTTCCTTGTGATGTATTGATGTAAAAAATTCTAAAATTAATTCCATTATTAACATACATATTCCTCAATCCATTCCTGACATTCACACTTACCTTGGGAAACTTGGGATAATATGATGATTTATGCATGAGTTGGTTTACCACATCTATTTAGTCAAATCCCTCCTCAATAAAGGTGTCACTCTTGTATGGACCTATGCATTTAAAAAATATGTTGATAACATGAAGGAATAATTACCTCATTATCCTACTCTATGACCACTTTTAAGTGATCATCCTCTCATTTTGTAAACATCATCTATCCCTATATTAGTTGGGTAATGCTTGCACAACAATATGAGTCAATAAAAGAGTATGTAATTTATTATATCATATGTGCCTTGATATATTATGAGACCTATTACACAAGAGTGGAAGGTAATTATCTTGCAATATAATTCATAGCTAAAAAACTTCAGCACTAAATTATTTATCAGACTGCTTATGTAATTGTCCACTCCAATCTCCTTCATCATTTATTCACCAAAGCTTTCTTTCTTAAAGATACAATTTGAAAATTTATGGTACTCTTGATGGGGTTTGACTTAAGAATTGTTACCTAAAAATAATTCAAAGGACAAATGATCACCGATCAACTTGTTGTCACTCATATCCCAGCTATGAGTCACCTTCAAGATACTCTTCCCAATGAAGAGGTCCTCTTTATTGAAGGTATTAACCAAGATATTTATCTTAAATATTACTTCCATAATTTCATAATTGGTCTTGAACCACATGCTCTCAAAGAACCTAAAATAGTAGTCTCCAAACCTAAATCCAAATTCATCATAGAATAAATACCCAAATTTATAATTGATCTGTATGAGGAAATTTAGAAACTACTCTTAGATGGAGCCAAGTGCCTTCAAGGAGTTGGGAAAAGTTGTGAATTAGCTGACCCTTATGTAAAATCATTACTTTATCTTTTTAATTAAACTTTGATGTCACTAATAACATGGTTGAATATGAATCTCTCATGCTTGGGATGCAAGCAACCATAACATGCCTTAGGATATTAATAGCTTATATGTTGTAAATTCAATGGCCCATATCAATGCAAAATTGAAAATCTCATTTCATATCATCAACTTATCACTACTCTTAGCAAATATTTTGTACATTTCACCATTGAGGTAATTCCATAATAAAAACATGTTATATTTGATTCTCTTGCTTTGTCAACTTCTCTTTTCCATCCTCATCAAGCACTACATGACTTGTAGTTCCTCATCCACATGAAAAAATCACCATATACTCTAAAATCCAATGATTATTCTCTATTTTATACATCGAGGCTTTCACTAATCAATAAATCCCATGGTACAAAGATATCATCCAATTCATTGAACATCATAATTATCCTCTAGAGGCCAACTCTCATGAAAAGATCAAAATTTTCAAGCAAGCTTGCAAGTATGTACTTATACATAAAATTATTTATTATTTTAATGTTTAAGGTAGCCTAATCCATTATGTTACTCAAGACAAAGTTCCTACTCTTATTGAGTAAGTGCATGGAATCATTTGTGCATGGAAATTTTAAAAGACATGTTATAAGTTGTAAATACCTATGGATGGGATATTTATAAACTACTCTCAAAAAATATGCCATCACATTTGCTAAAAAATGTACTAATTTATAATCCCATGATGATCCAATTCATTATCCTCTAGATAAGATTCAAACACCTAAATCTCCTTGGCCATTATCTATTTGGGGATTAGATCTAACTGGTAAGTTACCAAGATCACAAGATGGCTATGTATTCATCATTATTGCCATACAGTACTTTACCAAGTGGATATAAGTTATGTCCCTTATTATTGTTACCAACATAAATATATCCAATTTTATCCTTAATAAAATCATATGTCATTTTTGGATTCCTCACACCGTCATATTTAACAATGGTATGAATTTTAAAAATAAATACATGAAGTAGTTATGTGTAAAATTCAAAATCACACATAAATTTTTGACACCTTATCACCCTCAATGTAATGGTTAAGATGAAGCTACAAAAAAAACTTAACAATATCTTGAAAAATACTATTATTTATTCTCATCCATACTAGCATCTCAATATTTATCGTACACGTTGAGCTTATCATACTAGCATATGTACTACCACTGGGGCAACTCCATTTTCTTTAGTTTTCAGATTCAAATCCATGTACCAATAGAATTAGAGTTACCCTCATTGATAATTTATAGTCATAACATCAATCCCAATGAAGAGATTCATGAATCCCATATTCATGATTTATATATCCTTCATGAGCAATATATGAGTGATTTATATCATAATTTCCAATACAAAACTCGCATCATTAAAAAATATGACAAAAAAATTAAAGTCCATACTTTTGATTTCGGATACATAATACTCAAGGTGGATTACACCCATGAAAGAAGAGGGTAAGTGTACCCAAAATTAATGGGGTCCTTTCCTATTTAAATACATCCTTAGACCAAACACATATAGATTGAAAACAAATGAATGACATATCTTCAAAGAGCTAACCAACACTCAATTTTTGAAGAAATAATTTTCCTAGTTATATGTTCTTCCTAGTTTAATTTTTTGTATTGATTTCCATTTCCAGTAATTTTTACTTGTATGTTTATAGTTAGTTATATATATATATATATATATATATATATATATATATATATATATATGTATATATATATATATGTATATATATATATATATGTATATATATATATGTATATATATATATGTATATATATATATATATGTATATATATATATGTATATATATATATGTATATATATATATATGTATATATATATATGTATATATATATATGTATATATATATATATATATGTATATGTATATATATGTATATGTATATATATATATATATATGTATGTATGTATATATTGTATGTTATATAGTTGTGTGTGTGTGTGTATATATATATATGTATATAATATATATATATATATATATATATATTATATATATATACTATATATATATATATATATAATGGAGATAAAATTTCTTACAAGTTTTACTTTGACTTTTTTCTTGCAACTAGTGTTTCTCTTAATTACACAACCTTCAATTTCTCTTACATGTTATCCCTAGTTTACCTATCTTTGGTCATTATGTATTTTATCTTTACTTATGCATCTTAACTTTTAATTTTTGATTTACATTGTTACACCCTAGTTACCTGCCTCACAAACATCCATCCATTTTTCATCCAACCTTTTTTACTTTATGGTTATTTGGTTTTATTTTTATTTTAAACACACTTTTGGGTCCTTTACTTACACCTCTTGGATTTCTAATTTTTTTAGTTTAACGGTAAGACCTTAATTAAGTCCCTTATTAAAAACACCTTCCATTTCATTTTATAGATTAGTATTTCTCCCAACCATAGTTAGGTGTCTTCCCAAAAATATAAGGCAACTATCAAGAGTAGTGTTTTCCCTCACTTAGAATCAATCATATTATTTTGTGGTAAAACTATGGTAGACTATTTTCATGTCCTCATTTTACATTTCCCATTTTTTCATAATGATGATTCATGCCTACCTATCATTTTACCATCTTCCCTTACACATTTTTTGTGATTGGATAAACCTAATCATTTCCATTGTTCCTTATTTTTCATATCCCTTTTATTTTACCAAAGATGGTTTTGATATTGTACACCTTTCTAATGTGAAATCCTAAAAGTATTTGTGACACTATGGTCTTTAGGTGGTCCTCTCTAGCCACTAAGTTTAATATCTCTTGTGATAGTCATATTTAGCACCTATGTTTGGTTTCTTTGAAGTTGTATGGATGAGGAAAATCATAAAAATACAAAAGAGTTAAAAGTCATATCATAAGAAAATGCAAATTAATCTAAAAATTTAGATCACTCCAAAAGACATGATACTTATTCAACACATCTCCTATATTATTCAAATTTTAAACTCCATAGTTTACCTCATCATATATCCAAGGACATTTGGGCTGTGGCAGGCCAGTAGACTAAGGTAGGAGGTCTTATATCATCACATCATTATATCTTCCTATATTTTAATGCCACCTATCTTCTCACATAAGTATCAAACATTTGCATTAGGTTAAAGACTCTATAAGGGGTCCTAAAGAGTGGGGAACATGTTTTGGGGAGCTAGGATCCTTTTATTTTCATGCATATGATCATTCATGGGATTATATTTATACTTCACTAGTTTTCTCAAGCTTGGGATTAATAGGTAGAGTTCTCTAGGGCCATTGATGTTGAAAACCCATAGTCTTGCCAACTTGATTTGAGTGTCTCATTTTTAGTGAATATCATGTGGTTTTCTTGGTTACAACCTCTTTCCCCTCTTTCCATTTCATTTCCCCCTTGACAGGGAGGTTTGTTTATAAATCTTTTTCAATTTTTGTACTTCTTATTCTCCATCTCTTTCAGACATGGTAAGAATATGGCAATTTTAAATTATCCATATTTAGTTTAAAAGCTACATATTTGAGTTTATATGAGATGATATATTGGTTATTTCCTTATCTTTATAGCATTTCTCTTAGTTATGTTTTGGGACCTTGAGCTTTTTATTCATCTTTTTACTTGCCATTTGGTCCCAATTTTCCCATTTCATGTTTTTCCATTTTTTTTTAATATGGTTTGTTACTTATCTTACATTGATGTTGTTATCATTAATCATCTTTATGTGTCCCTTATTTTATTTGGATTTTTATTTATCTTTGGATGAATTTTTAGGTTTTTTGGTCATCAGTAGCCTTGAATTTTTAGCTTACAAATGTCCCCTTAGCATTTAATCAGTTTCCTCAAGATTTTGGTCCTAACCTTTCATTTGTGATCCTAGCTTGCCAATTTTCCAAGTTATTTAATCAACTTTGATATTTCTCCAATTACTTTGACCATATTTTGTTTACTTTCTTTACTTATATCCATGATTAGCCTTATATCCCTAGGGTTATCAAATGTAGTTACCACACCCTTCATGATCGAGACTATGGAATCTGCATGCATCCATTTGGAGATAAAGGTAATCCAAGGTATGTATATAGTACTTTTAGTTATTCTTTTTTGAGCATTTATTTTTAAATTTCATCTCAATTATTTTATTTATTATGTTACTATGTTTTTTCCCAAAGTACCATCCCATGTTACATTATTATGACACATGGTGAGCTTTAGGTAGGGCATATGTATACACATTATATGTTTCAATTTATCATTTATTAATGTTTTCTCTTACAAAAAATTATCAAGCATCGGTCTCCCTAAGTACACACCTTAAAGGATGCACTGGGAGAGGGGTGTGTAGGCTCATGATGATTTATGAAATATTTTTCTATCTAATCATATCATTGCTACTATTAGTATACCTTATTTAATTTATCTTTCCATTTAACTCCTATCCTATCCTCATGTAGTTGCATAAATTTACTTATATCTTATGGCATTTACCAAGTCGATATCATTTGTTTAGTGTATTTTCCCTTCTTGTATTATATCATCTAGTTAGATATAGTTTTGAGCCTATTTTCTAACATTTATATTTTATCGACCTGGTTGGTACCATTTGAAGTCAACCAACATCTTTAACTATATTACTTTGGTTGATACTCATGGGTTAAATTTTAGGGTTGGTTTTAAGTATTGGATTAGTATATATAGGGATGAAATTTCATTCCAAACATATCATATACACTCCATTCACACTTATTTCACTCACTTTTTCCATAAGTCATATTTGGAGGATTTTTTGGTCTAGAAACTTATAATAAATAAATATTGTCTTGTAGTAGTCTTTGAAGATCAATATAAGGAGTTGAACCAATGAGGTGTCACAGTATGTGGATTCCCTAACTAAGGATATCTAGATCATCTTCTTGAATTTGAAGTCTTCAAGCCACATCATCTCTTACAAATCTCCAATTGATCCAAGAGGAGACTTTTTATGTGTCCACATCAAGATGAGTGTTTCTAACCCTATACTCTTTCCTTTATTTACTTAGTATATAGATGTTTCCTTTTTCTTAGTGAATGAATTTTTGTGTATCCTTTTTTATGTTCTATTTACACCTAATATTGGTGTAACTATAGCATTATATAGACTTGTCATATTTCATCTTAGTTTGTCTAAACTCTCATTTTTTAACCATGGCACCTTACCATTTATGATCATTTTAATCCTTCCCCTTTAGTTTAGTTTACTTTAATTGCATAGCTACTTAAATTTCTTGTTTGAAATCATTTGATTTCATAAAGGTATATTGGGAGTTATCTCCTTATGTCATAGGTTTAGGATTTGGACCTTTTCAACATGGCATTTGTGATGTAGACAATGCTTTTACCATATATGCATATTTCATTGGTTATTATCTGAACCGATTAAGAATCATGGATATATTTTTTTACCCTTTACCAAGCATGAGTATTTTTAGATAGGATAGTTGTAGGTTAATCCTAGCCTATGCATATAGTGTCTAGGAAATAGAGAACAATGATTGAGGTTAAAGTAAAATTATACTTAAGATGATTAATTATTTAGGCAGAGACTAATGAAATCATGTGCATGAATAATGGAAAATTAGGAAGGTTTGACCCATAGCTAAGTGAATGGATAGGATAAAATGTGAACAAGAGGCATATGTGTATGCTTAAGTCATGTATATTAATGCTTGGTCAAAACTAACATTTTTAAGTGTCCAATACAAAATTTGTGTCTAAAATAATATACTAAAGTGATAATGTATGTATTACCTACCAACCATTACATGATATTCATTAGTATCCTAATAAATTGTTTTTCAAGATTTGTTGATATTAACCAACCAAAAATTATAATAAAAAGAAAAAGATTTATTTTACTTTATCTAAATTAAATCACATATAAAAATACCTTTGTGCATAGTTATATTGTTGAGGTTTTTTAAAATATAGTAGATGAATGTCAAACTATCTAGTAAAATTCATGATGCCATGAATAGAGTCCAAATTTAGCCTAGGTGTGGGGTTTGACAAATTGGGAAAAGGAAAGGAAAAGAATAAGTAGGATGAAGGGGAACAGATGTTGATGAATTAAATAAGAGATGGGAAAATAAAAACAAGGTTATATCTAATTATAAAGGAAGAATTTACTAGGGAATTAATTCATAGCTCCAAATAAATGATGTGTTAATTAGGGTTAGTTTATATTAATTATACATAATGGTTTTGGATGTCAATGAAATTGAGGTGCACATATTTTTACAAAAAAATACCCCCATGGGAAAGGAAGATTCCCTAGATAGTAATACAAAGGTTGAAGGAGTCACCATTACACTATTTGTAGTAAAAATTGTTGAAGTTGTAAATTTATTCAATGATAGGGACAATATATGCATAAATTTTAAGAGGGATAGTAAAAATCAACTAACTTGGGTACTTTATAAGGCTTTTGATATTGACAATGGAGTATAAGGAATAACATTTGTTCAATGTCTTTTTAGTGGAAAACTACCCTCTCTATGGCATGATACTACTTATATGGTAAGAATACCAATCATTGAATGACAAACATTATTAATCTTAAATATTATATATTATGGAAATATATATATATATATATATATAAATTATAGCTATAAATAATTATGACAATGCTGATTATGAATAATTTAAAGATTTCGTAATGATTTTATTGCATGTATTAAAATATGTTGAATGTTTACTTCATGTATGCACTCGTTGTCTTAATGAGATGTTGTACCATAATATTTAAAATCATGAAATAATACTCTACTTCTACTAGACATTAAGGAATAAATTTGTTTTCAATTTTAATTAAATCTTTTGTTTTTTGGTCATGACATACTTGAGGTTAGTCTTCTAACCTAGCTTGTGATTTCACAAATATACACTTGTTGATTTGATGGAACTACCTTAATGATATAATAATCACATGAATGTGCAATGCTAAGACACCACACTTTATTATAATTACTTTCTATGTCTCATCCCTAGAAAAACATTATTTCCATTGAGATGATGTACCCAAATATTATTAAGAATGACATAATACTCTATTTTTATCTACATGGAGGAGTAAATTTGTTTATAATTATATTAAGATTTTGTTTGTTTGATCCTAATAAACTTGAGGGTTATCTTATAACCTAGCATGTATTATCCTAAATATGTACTTGTTGATCTAATGGAACTATCCTAATGATATGAGAATCAATTAGATGTATAATGCTAAGGTAGCACACCCAATTAGTGATAAATTCCACATTGTCCATAAAATAACGTTATTTTCATTACTAGTTTATCTTTGTCAAAAATGGAGTAATAAATTATTACATGGTATTTCATATTATAAAATTGATCAAAACAATAATTTCATTATCCTATAAAAATAATATAAACATATATGAGTAAAAATACTTGCATAAATATGCAAGGAAAATAAAACAAATTAAATAGGTTAACAGTGGAATAAGTGAAATTTTGAGAACCATTTATGTCAAAAAATAGTTTAGCACAAAAAATTATGTATAAATTTATTTAATTTTATAGTCTTTGTTTATGGCTTTAAATGGGGGCACTAGTCCTCATGCCTATTCCAAAATAACTATGAGTTATGCCCCATTGATGTACATACTGATAAAAGTAAATAATAACATGAGGTTCATAATATATTTAAAACAGTGAAATCCTAAATTCGGTCCCACATGTCACTTTCTAGGAGATTGGTTTTGATAGTTAAACCTAAAGCTACATAAAATCTATCAGTGAACATTGGCCATGTATAGAAATTTGCTTCCTTAAATTTTTTATAACTTTCCAAAGTGAATTCCATTGATTTATTATGATTAATAATATCATGTGGCATAAAATTCATATCAATAATTTCATAAGTAACCATAAAGCTTTCATATGAATAACGTATTTCAAAAAACATTCATTTTGAATTGTATTGCAATAACTAAGGTGATTGAAAATTTTATTTGATTAAAGGTGAATATTTAAATGATGCACTTTTTGTGGTTGTAAGATTTAGAGGTATGAAGTTAATGCATTACATATACCAATTTTTTTGTAGAGGTAACTAATCTAGTAGTGAAAATGTCATCATCACTTTTCATTGCCAAAAGTAGGAAACTATGTGATTTTCATCAATCATAGAGTTAAAGAATAAAAATAGTGTTATATTTTTATGTAAGAATTCATATCAAATAAAAAAATGGTGAGAGTCTATACAATAATTTATTAGTGTTTTGATATAAAATATAAATGAATTGTAACTCCAAATCTCAAGGTCTAAATACTAGATCATATGATGTATTTTAGAATTAAATGGTATAATCTTGAAGGGATTAATCATCACATTGTTTAAAATTATGCAAATTATCTAAAGTAAGTTTTTTCACCTTATGGATATTGAAATCCATGAAGAATTAATCTTCTAATTATGTAAAAGTCGTTAAATAACCTTTTGATAGGTTATAGAAACAATTATGAACCTCATCATAAATGCTCATATGGAATACTTTCAAAAATAGTTTGTCATCTTTTTCCCATTAACAAAAATAATGTACATAGTTAATCATGTGGTTGAATGGGTCCTTATGTCTCAAAACGAGAGGTAAATTTGGTAGTTCAAAATCTTGTAGATAAGTATATTCAAGTATACATTGTGTAAGAGGTTGATTGATGAATGAGGTAACATTTGCATTAATATTATGGAAAGCCATTTGCATTTGAAGAATAAAAATTATTTTTGAAGATCCCCAATAGTTATCATCATATAAATAAGATACTCTATGAGAATGGTGGTGCTTGGCATAGGTGTTATCATTGATTCTAATCCACCACCTCTATTGAATCTATGCATATGAGTATCATCATCCTCATGTATAATAAGTGAAAGTTATGAATCACTTAATTTAGGATACTTTGGTAATAGTATTGGATCTATGAATTTTGGTACCTTTGGTATATCATTTTAAGAAATTGGTTCATTCACCTTTTGTAGAGATATAGAAATTGGTATTGGAAGGAGATGTGGTAAGGCACCTCTTTAGATATGGTAAAGTTATTTGGTAAAGATGCCATGATGTCTTATTTAACCTTATTCAAAATTTCAATGTCCAATGAGGGAGAAAAAGAATCATCACCCTTGATAGAGGGGATAATATTTGGAAATGTGGGAATTATTGGGGTTTGAATCAATTTATTTGAAGGAATATCCCCTTATAAGCAATTTGTAAATCAGTCATAATTTCCTTACGTAGTTTTGAAAACTTTTGGTGATCATATAAAGGAGCATCTTGGTCATATATACACACTTTTGTGGTAGGAGGTGCATGAAGGACATGATTAGATGACTTGCCTTATTAGTGACTCATTGATTTTTCTAAAAATCCTAAGCCTTTCTGATTTGTATTATATTTGAGAGTTATAAGGTAGGTTATACCTTGCTCATGTTTTCCCAACATTTTTATTTTGTATCCATATTTTAGAAAATATCGAAGGCTAAAATAATATTATGGTGGTGTAGTAAGTATGGGTAAAGGATCTTCATCTTCCTTAATATGGATCACCTCATATCTTGATATTATGGAAGCATAAAATTTATTATAGGGATGGTAACTACCACCATTAAAATATTTGAGATTGGATACTTTATAATTTGGAAGAATATAAGAGTAATCAATTTTATACCCCTTCTTTGATAGAAATTTGGAGAGTTTTATAATCATAGTCATTAAAGAAATCAATATCATGCATGATAAGAGAGATAAAGAACACAAAGATTAAGATAAAATAGGTAAGAAACATCCTATATGGTACACATAGGAAAGAATGGTATTCAAAGATTGGGTTCACCAAATATTTAACCCTAAGATTTAGATATAAAGAATCTAGGGTTAAAAGGGTAAGAGAATCCTAGGGCACAAGGATGGTAGACTATCTTTAAATTAGGCCAGTTATTTGTGAACTTAGATAAAACATATACTAAATTTATTATGCCAAGATGTTAAAGATAGAAATTAATTTTATGATAGATATTGAAATGATAATGAAATTAAGATAAATAGCTAGTTCTAATGCTAATATAGATCTGGATCTAGAATATGAATAAATTAGAGTGGATATGGATTCTGGATCAGTCCACTAATTTTGTAAGTTTTACCTCTATAGTTGTAGACATTTGCATTAACTTGGGATAGTTACATCGATGATAATATCAAACTTAGATGTAGGAATCAAGTATATAATAGTTACTAAAATTGGATGTGACCATCTAGATACTTTTGGATTTTGTGTCACCTTCATTCTGGTAAATTCAAAAATGGGTCATGGATTATCGCTCCTTGTCAAATGATAAAACCTTAGTTTTTAATATTCATAGTGGCTGTAGGAAAAGTATATTGGTAGGAACATGGTGTTAAGCTACCCCAAATACCCATCTATCATTAAGTACTACTTATATATCCAATATTATGAATAGGGATTTAGACTTATATAGGTCTCCCCTACATGTTGGCTTGTGTGTGAATCATGCAATATGTGATTAGCAAGTACAAGAATGACCTAGCTTGTAACTTATAAAATATGGATCTTGGGCTAATCCTTTAGTATTTAAACCTGTAGATGTGTTGTGCCTATGATTGACATGGAAATAGGAGAAAATAGAGTTTTTTTTCTTATTTGAGTGCTTAATAGAATGATTTTGATAGGTAGCCTTGGTCTTTTCTAGGTTTGTGCTAGGTTAGGAGTGGATGAGGGTTGATCTTGTATTTATACCAACCTATTTGAAGAATATATCACATTAAATCACTTAGGATGACCATTGGAATTCATTTAATTTACAAATTGGATGACTTTAGGGTACTGGATACTTGCATTGGAATAAGACACTTGCATTGATGTAGGCATTTGATTGGGGCACATGTTTCTAGGCAACTATAAAATAGGCACAAGTCTAGAACTTGTAGAGATGGAAGATAAGTAGGTTTATAAAATTGTGGGAATGATAGAAGGCTTGGGCCATTGGAATAAAAGTAGTCATACTAAGAAATAAGAAATGATGCACATAAAGATAGTGTATGTGAGACTTTTGGTAGGGGAAAGGTCTAAAAGTTGAAGGTACATCCATGATATGTAATTTTCAAGTGTAAAATAATGAGGTATTATATAATTCAAAAATAATGTCTACAAGAGGTTATAATTAAAATAAATTGTGTTTCATATTCTTGATTTAATGCATAGTGACAAAATGCCCTAAGAGAAAAGCTTGAATGACACATATCAATAATCTGTATATATAGATCATGTTGTAGTTTTCAAGGTGAAGATTAATACAATGAAGAAGGAGAAGATTGAATTAAATAAGTTTAATGATGAATTGAAAAATAAAAATATGGAATATAGTGATAAAAATGAGTAAAAGGATAATTCATTAGAGAAAGTTGATACTAATGTGAAATATTACAAATATTTGAGAGATAAGTTTCTAATTGCTTATAATGAACTAAAAACAAAAATGGTGTTATAGGAACAAGGCATGTATGCATTAAAAGATGGAATTACAAGTTTTAGGGAAAATAAAACTATTAACGAATCTAATTTTTATATCTTACCAAAGTAACATAGGAAATGATTTAATGTAAATACCACATTTTACCAATGTGGAACTATTATGAACCTTGTAACAATTAATTCCATTAAAAGAGATAAGAATTGGTGACCCATTTTTGATGATTTAGGGAGGATATTATTTGTTCCAAGAAGTATTTGAGTATGTAATGATCCATTTTTAATCATAACTGACATCCTATCAAGTGTGGTCACCGCTTGTTGACTAAAATGAGGATGGGCATTGTTTCTTTTCCATATGTCAAACATACCAAATTTTGCTTGGTGAGGTCCTTTCTATTGAACATGATGGGTCATATTTCCTACATGAGGACAACATCAAGCCCATTACCACATGCATTGATTTCAATGATGAAGGTCTTTGATAATTATTGCATTTTTAAGATAAGTGTAATGCATATAGCTTATTTGAATATTGAGGTGATTAATTCACCATTGGAAATTAAAAAGTAATAATTTATTACTTGTAATTGTTTGTAGTTGGTAATTAGTAAATGGTTATTTATCATAGATAGGTTATTGGGTTATTTATGTTAGTAAATATTGAATATGATTCAAACTTGGTATTTTATAACTCCCACGTAATATTTGGGTGATTTTATGTTTACTTTGGCTTTATCCTTCTTATTTCATAGGAACTATTATGAGCTCATTTTCATGTATAAATATGAAACTTTGTAATATTTTTTATGTTGGAATAAATTGAATTTTGTTTTTCTACAAGATATGGTATCATAGCTATTATAATATCTCTATGAGCCTATGAGGAGAAGTCTATGTAGTTCCACACTAAAGCCAACAGAAGTAGCCATAAAATCTATAAACAAAAAGAGAGAAGCAAAACCATAACAAAAGTGTAGAGGCATTTAAAATTTGGATGTATTTGATTGTTACCTAGGCCATAACGTTTGCAATTCTTAGTGATAAATATAATGAAGAGATAAATGCAAAGATATGATAATTTCTCATTTAAAAAGATATATATCTAGCCACATTCAAACCCAACATGGAAGATCTACCAATATATTGCTTGGTGTAAATATTCCTACCATAATACAAGCACAATAAAAACCTTAAGATCTGTATCGACCTGTAGTACATGAGTAGCAGAAGTGTGGTGACTTTCAACATCTAGCCATACTATTTAGTGGCATCCATTTCTATGTATAACACAACCAACAAATAAAATAAAAAGCATTCTATGAAAGGCATCCATCTTGGTGAGCTGGGCATGGTCTTTCAGAAGCTAGTTGTAGCGTTTGATGACCAAAATAAACAAAGAAGGAGCTTCTACTTATATTTGCATCATATTTATTATATGGATCCAAAGTGTTTAGAGTTGGCACTTCAATAACTCAGCAAAGGTTGGTTTCAATCTTTGATTTTAGTTTATAAATTAAAACTACTACATATAAGTTTTTAGATTCCAATAAAGGCACCAAAAACCATTCTAGCCCCAAAATTGCCATCCATATATTTTCTTTGCTAGAAATATATCCAAGACCACTATTTAATTCTCAAAACCATTTAAAAAAAATTTCTTTGCTGCAATTTTTTAAAAAAAAAACCACTTATAAGGAAACCTATGGTATTGGGTAAGGAGTGGTTTAGCCTTCAAATGAGCCATTTATAGCCTTTAAATATTGGTTTATCCTTTTCAATACTTGAAATAATGCATAGGCAAGTTGGTGAGAAACTTTTTTAGTAAAGCATAGGTGGGAGGTTCAAAACCCCCAAAAGTAATCTTTTGATAGAAATTTTAGCCGAACCCTCCAAATATAGCAATATGATAAATTTAGTTATAACTAACTAAATTATAAAAAAAATCATAAATTAAAAAAAATGAGAAAAACCAAAACTTCAAATAAAAAAAGTGATCTTTTTTGTCAAAAGAGGCCAAAGAGCCCAAATAAAAAAAAGATAATTTTAATTTCTACGAGCATATTAAATTTCATTTTCATATTGTATAAAAATAAATTGTATATTATAATATTGCACAAAATCACAAGTTTTAAAACTCAATATAGTGTTCAGTCATAGCTATGCTTCTGACTCACATTTATGGGTAATGACATCATGCTTGAGTTATTGCATATAATACCTAACATAGCTAAAATAATAACATTTAGGTATCGACCCTTTAAATCATCAGGGAGAAATAAGGCACATATACTCACAACCTTCCCTTCATTTACTCATTTGTTAAAATCAGAAGGCATAAATTCTAAGAGATAAAATTTCCAAGTATATAATGAGGTTACATGTGCATATGCATAAATCCATCTAAGCAAGTGCTAGTGATTATATGAACCCTTTTCAGTATTGTTTAGGTACCAAGTATAAAATTCTTTTTCATACATTTATGCCTCTTTCCCATACCACTAAGTATATAGAAAGGGTGAGCTTCTTCTCCATTCTGATGGGTATAAAGGAAGGGCATGTATAAATAAAGGTCTGGTATATCAATCTGATAGTATATAAAAAGGGAGACCTATATACCTAGAGTGATAAGGAACTGATCCATCACATGCAATCTTAATAATGGCTACACAAGATCCAAAATTCTTTATGCTAGATTCATAGCTCCTCAAAAGTAAAAACTATTCTACTTGGAAGACAAAGCTCAAAACTCAATTGGAGTTTGAATAAATTTGATTTGTAGTAGATGGTTCATATACTCAACATGCAATAGATGTTGATCAACAATGTAAGTTTGACAAAGCCAACCAAAAGACTAAGTTGATAATCATGTTCAGAGTATCAGATGGAGTTCAACCACACATCCATGAAGCCAAAATAGCTAAAGAAGCTTGGGACAAGCTCTAAACTATATATGAGGCCAAAAAATGAGAGTATTATTATTCATCTACAAAGTCAAATCCACTCTTTCAAATTGAGATCAGGAGAAATAGTGGAAGCCTTTTTAAGATGTGTTGCAATGTTAAGGGCATCACTTCAATCTTTGGGTGAGATAATTTTAGATGACTCTCTTGTACCTATTGTCTTGAGAGCACTGCCACCTTCATATAGGATTTTTGTGACCACTTTGACTGTCACAAAATAGAAATCAAGTTTTGAAAAACTGATAAATATGTTGTAACAAGAAGAGTCTTTTAATACTCATGACAACCAATAAGAACATGTGATGGATTTTCGTCAATATAAAGGCAATAAACTAGTCAAATCCTAATCAAAACATACTCCAAGGTAGAATTGACAAGGATGAAAATCATGGAAATAATGTCTCATTTGTGGTCATTAGGGACATGAACTAAAAGATTGTTGATACAATACCTTTAAAAAAGGATATTCTAGTGTTCAAAAGTCCACTAACCAACAATCATCCCCTGGCTCATTCATTAGGCCACAATGATAGAAAAAGGGGACCTGGTAGAATAAATCAAAGTAATAAATAAATATTGTCAAACAAGAAGAACATGATGAGGAAGATGATTACCCATACTCTACAGATATCCATGATGAATCCACATCATAAAGTGACATATGGTATGTTGACTCAGGTGTAAGTCAACACATGATAGGTAGAAAAGATTGTTTTTTCACTTTGAAGGACACACCCAACAAAAATCATGTTTCTTTGGGTAATGATACCTCATACAATGTACAAGGAACTATCAACATTGCCTTACCCCTAAGTATGCAAACATGTAGAATCATAGATGTTCTTTATGTACCTAGGTTAACCAAAAACTTATTATCAGTGAGTCAACTCTTAGACCATAATTTGAAGATTAACTATGACTTTAAAGGTAGAAATAAATTGTGTTTGATTAGAAACAAATCCAAAAACTCCAAAATTGTTGCATAAACATCTAATGTGGACCATATGTTTTAACTTGATTTCATTTATAAAAATAATCAATCACTCATAACAAAGGACACAGACTCGACACAATTATGGCACATAAGATTTGGCCACATCAGTTTTTAATATCTCAACACACTCCACCTCTACAACATGGTTAGAGGCTTACCACTTCTTAAAAAGGGTACAAACAAATGTCATGATTGCTTATTAGGTAAGCACCATAGAGTTTCATTTCAAAAAAGTACCTATAGATCCAATGGTAAAGTTGATCTGGTTCACACCGATCTGTGTAGACCAATGACACATAACCATGTTGTATTTAAGTACTTTATGCTCTTTATTGATGATTATGCCAAAAAAAAGTGGGTGTACTATGTGAAAACAAAGAGTCAAGATTTTGAAACTTTTAAGAAATTCAAAGTGGCTGTTGAAATAGAATCTGGTAAAAAAATCAAGGCCCTCCACTTAAATCATGCAGGGAAACTCATTGATAATGAGTTTAAACATTTTTTGCAAGAAAACAACATTTGTCATCAAATGGAACCTTTGCATACACCACAACAAAATACAATTATTGAATGAAGGAATTGTAATATTATAGAAATGGTGTACTATATGATACATGATTAAGGCTTGACAAAGGCATTTTGGGTAGAAGTTGTCAAAATTGCCATATATCTACTCAATATGGTACCCATTATAGCTCTTTATGGAGTAACTTTACATGAAGCCTAGTCAGGGAAAAAACCATATATATCACATCTTCAAGTTTTTGGATGCCAAGAAAATATGCACATTCACAAAGTAGAATGAACTAAACTTGATATGAAAGCCAAAAAATATGTGTTCTCAGGGTACAATTAAGAAGCACTTGCATATAAACTTATGGATCCCAAAACTAGACAAATCTACCCTAGTAGGGATGTTAAATACTTTGATAAGAAATAAGTAGAAGATCCTTCTACAAGTACACTTGATAAACAAATCAGTCCCATAGAAAAGATAGAATATTGTAATCTCCCAGATGAATACATTAATGATGATGGGAATAATGGTGCTACTCTACCACCCACAATAACTACTCAACGTATGCCTAAATGGTATACGAATACACTTAAAGATGAAAAATTGAGATGGTGTTAAAAACACATCCACCACTAGACCAAGGACTCATAGTATGGCTCAGGGTGAGTTCAATTTAGCCTTAATGAGTACAGTTGTTAAATCTATCAAGCCCTCTACCGTTTAGGAAGCCCTATAATTGAAACCTTGGAAAGAAGCTATGGATACATAGTATAATTCACTGATGAAGAATAAAACATGAAAGCTTGTATATATTCCACTAGGGAAGTATCCAATCAGATGTAAATAGATCTTTAAGATCAAGTACAAATTAGATGATAGTCTTGACAAACAACAAGGCAAGACTGGTTGTGAAAGGGTATGCTTAGAAATAAGGCATTGACTATGAGGAGACATTTTCTCCCATAATAAAGATCAAAACTATCATGATGATTTTTGTTCTAAACACATAATTTGGCTAGAAAGTTCATCAAATTGATATGAAAAGTGCCTTCCTTAATGGGGATTTACATGAAGAAGTATACATGACTCAACCGTAATGTTTTGTCAAATTTGAAAAAGAAGATAAAGTTTGTAGACTTGTCAAATCACTGTATGGTCTTAAATAGGCTCCCTGGGCATGGTATATCAAGATTGATGAGCATCTCTTGAAACATGGATTCAAAATAGGTTCATATTATCTGAATCCCTACTTCAAACAATAAGGGGGGAGATATTAATTATAGTTGTATATATCGATGATCTAGTCATCAATGGTAGTTCAGTGAAGATGATTGAATCAACAAAGAAAGATCTAAATCAATCATTAAAAATGATAGTTCTTGGGATTCTACATTATTGTCTTAGCTTAGAATTTTGGTAGAGAAAAAATCACATTCTTTTATTTTAGCTCAAATATGATAGGACAATGCTTGAGAAATTTCAAATCATGGATAGCAAACCAGTTACCACAACTATGGAGGTAAAACTTCAATTGTCTCAAGCATATCCATTGCCATAGGTAAATGGAACTCTATATCGGTAGTTGATGGGGAGTCTCATTTACTTGACCTACACTAAGCTAGACATCAACTATACTATCATTTATCTTTCAAGGTTTATGCGAGAGGCTAATATCAATCACTAGAAAGCAACAAAGTGAGTATTGAAGTACATCATAGGAACTATGGATTTTGGCTTAGAATACAAGAAGAATGATAACTTGTTCTTGACATTATACTCAGATTCAAATCATACATGGAACATTGATGATATGACATCCACTTCTAGATTTGTATTCTTTTTGGGATCTAGACTGATATCATGAGGGAATAAGAAGCAAAATTGTGTTTCAAGGTCCTCCATAGAATCCAAATATCACATCATAGGAGGAGCTATCTGTGAAGTGATTTGGCTCAAACATATAATTTAACAATATGGATTACCATAGAATTAACTAATAATTCTTCATGTAGACAATGAAAGAGTAGTGAAGCTTATTCACAATCCAATATTTCATGAACACACTAAACACATTGAGGTGCAAGTTTATTTCATCCGTGAACATGTTCATAACAACAACATCCAACTCCAGTATTGATCAACATATCAATAACGTGTATATGATTATTACTAAAGCACTTATACAGGAAAAATATGAGTCATTTTGAGAATTTATCTCTTGTTCACTTGAGATAATGCTGAATTAAGGGGGGAATATTGAGGTGATTAATTCACCATTGTAAATAAATAAGTAATAATTTATTACTTATAATTATTTTTAGCTAGTAATTAGTAAATGATTATTTACTATAGATAGGTTATTGGGTTATTTAGGTTAGTAAATCTTGAATATCATTTAAACTTGGTATTTTTTAACTTCCATGTAATATTTGGAATATTTTTTATTTACTTTGCTTTTATCCTTCCTATTTCATAGGATCTATTACGAGCTCATTTTCATGTATAAATATGAAGCTCTATAATGTTTTTTATGTTATAATAAATTGAATTTTATTATTTCAAAAGATATTTGAATACACCAAAAGATTATTTTACTACCTTAAAACACAAAAAAGTGTCTTTCTTTATCATGATAGTAAACGGGGTTGCCATTTCACCATAGTCCTTGAAGTTTTTTGGTCGCACCTAGTGAGACCCAAAAATCTATGAAGGCTTTTGAGTGCCTTGAGCTTTGGCTAAATTTTCATGGCTTCAATTTTTATGGGGTTGAATTTGACTCTTTCCATTGAAATAATATGCCCTAATTACTCAATTAAATTTTGACCAAAAAAGCGCTTTGGATTATTTTACACATTAATGTTAAGCATGAAATATACTGAGAGGGGGGAGGTGAATCCAGTATATTATATATCTTTTACTTAATTTGATTTCTTTTTTTCAATCACTTAATCACACATTCAAAATGTGGCATAAAATTGAAACAATAACATGCACCACACAAGAGAGAGAGGGACACCAAATTTTTACATGGAAACCCAAAGTGGGAAAAACCATGGAGAACAATCTCAAGTATATAAATGAGCACCAACTCAAATTACAAAGTTTGCAAGCACCAACTTGTAGGAGCACCAAACCCTTTGTCTGAGTACCAACAAAAGAATTATTTGTGAGCACCAACCCATAAGAATACCAACCCCTTGTAAAGATTTGTGAGGACTAACCCATAGGAGCACCAACCCCTCTTGGGTATAAAACACAACTATCTCTCAATGTTGCTTACTCAACAAATGATAGAACTCTACAATATCTCTTGCTTTTCTCTCCTCTAAGACAAATACAAACCATGCACTCTATTGCATGTTAAAAATGGCTTCTCAATCCTTTATTTATGCTTTCCAAATGACCTTTGGCATTCACCCTTTGTGACCCTTCAATCCTCATGGAAAATTGTGCCAAACTTGCATGACCCTTCATATCTTTGCATTTGAAAAGTCATATGGTGACCCTTCATAAGAAAATGCATCCTTTCCTCTTTTGTCTTTATCATGGTGACTCTTCATATTCTTCAAAATGTCCCTTCATGGAAAAATGCATCATAACCTCTTTTTTCTTCACATGGTGACTCTTGGAATTCCTCAAGATGACTCTTCATGGGAAAATGCATCCCATTCCTCTTTTGTCTTTACCCCATGACTCTTTGACTTATCCATGGGCCCTCTTTTGACTTTTATGAAATCAAAAATATATTCATTAATATTAAATAAATATTAACACATATTAGCCAAGATATGAATATTAAAAACACCATTAAATGCTATGGAGCATTTATCACCAATGCTAGACCTTTGACATCAATGACAATATTTCCAACAATCTCCCCCTTTTTCATTGATGGAAACCTCAAAATTAAACTGCCACATCCTAAAACCTGCACATACTATCATCTAAAAAACATATAATAACTCCCCCTTATTGTTGTAACTTGTACCTATTACTATACCTATTTTTACACCTGTACCTATACCTATACATATTTCTATTCTTCTCCCCCTTTGACATCAATGGCAAAGGACCTATTCTGGAGCTAACACTTAGATCCCCCTTAATTGATGCTGATCCTTAATGATAAGAAGTAAAAGAAATTACTCCCAACTTCTCCCATAGATACTTAAATGCATCTTTTGGCAGTGACTTTCATAAAAATATCTGCAATCCACTCTATAATACTGATATATTCCATCTTAACTTGTTGATATACAACCTTTCTCTCTCAAGAAGTGATATCTAATGGGAATATGTTTTATTTTTGAATGCATCACTAGATTCTTCAAAATATTAATAGCACTTATATTGTCATAAAAAATAATAAATAGGTTCATCATATTTTACATTGATATCTTCCAAAGTTTTCTTCATCGAAAGCACTTGAGTACAACACAATACCACTGCAATATATTCTACTTCAGCTATATAAAGTGATACTAAATTTTGCTTCTTGCTTAGCCATGATACTAAGATATCACTGAGGAAGAAAGCTCCTCCAATTGTACTCTTTCTATCATCTAAGCAACCAACCCAATTTAAATCTGTATAAGCAACCAACATAAAATATTTGTCTGTGGGATACCATAATCCATAATCCAATGTCTCCTTGACATATCTAACTATTCTCTTCACCAACTAAACATGATTATCTTTTAGAGCTGATTGATATCTTTCAACCATACCTACTGGATGCATGATGTCTAGCCTTAATGCTATCAAATATAAAAGAATACTAATCATAGATCTATATAAATATTGATCTACAATAGGTGAATCATCATCCTTGATCACCTTATTTCCTATAATCATAGGTGTGCCAACTAGTGCACAATCCTCAAAACCAAATTTATTCAACATTTCCTTGGCATATTTACTTTGAGATATGAAAATTCCTTTATTTGACTAAAATATTTGCAATCCTAAGAAAAATAATAATTCTTCAAGCATAGACATCTCAAAATCTTTTTGCATATTTCTAAAATTTTTTTTTGTCAGCTTTTCACTGTTTCCTCCAAAAATGATGTCATCAACATTTACCACAACAATCGATTGATGCTCACCATCTATTTTGATGTAGAGATTACTGTTAGCAAATACTCTCTTAAAACCTTGATCCTATAGGTACTTATCAAGTCTTGCATACCAAGCTCTAGGAGATTGTTTCAATCCATACAGTGTTTTCTTCAATTTACATACTGGATACTAATATTTGAGAGAAAAAATACCTCAAGCTACTCAATGTAGACCTCTTCTTCTAGATTCTCATTTAGAAGGTAGATTTGATATCTGTCTAAAACACTTTGAAATTTTTAAACATTGCATATGAGAGAAACATTCTAATAGCCTCTAGCCTTGCCACTGTTGCAAAATTTTCTTCAAACTATATTCCCTCAATTTGAGCATATCTTTTACATACCAATATTAATTTATTCCTGGTCACTTCTTTTTCATTCAACTTATTTCTATAAACCTATTTTGTTCCTATCACATTGTGATCTTTTGGTCTAAGAACTAATTTCCAAGTATCATTCTTTTCTATCTAATTTAATTATTTATCCATTGCCTTAACCCAATGCTTATCATGTCTAGCTTTTGAAAAGTTCTAGGCCAAATTTTAGATAATAAAGAAAAATTAACTTGCTCAGATTCACTTACTATCATTCTTCCGATGTGAATTCCTTTATTTATGTCCCTAATGATGTCACTTTCATTATGATTTCTTTGGACATATTTGGATGGGGTTTTGGTGTCCTTTTTTATCATTCTTCTCATCTTCATTTGATTCTTCAAAATTTTCCTCTTCATTGATTTTAGGAATGTCTATTGGATCACTAATTTTTTGTGTTCCATCTTCTTCTATCCTACCACTTGCACTTTTAACTATTTTCTTGATTATTTTTTTATAAAATTTATAAGCTTTAATTTTGAAAAAATAACCAAAAAATATACCTTCATCTGCTCTAGATTCAAACTTACCCAATTTTTCATTGATTCTCTTTATGAATCGTCTACTGCTGAAAACTCTGAAATAATCAACTATTGCTAGTTTGTCTTTCCATAGATCATAAGTAGTCTTGTCACTGTTAACTCTCAATAATACTCTATTCTAAATATGCACTAATATAAAAACTACCTCTATCCAATATTTATCTAGTATCTTGGATTCATTTAGCATTGTCCTTGCCATTTCTTACTATTATGTTTCTCTATTTAAATACTCCATTTTTCTATAGAGTCTTGGTTACTGAATAATGTCTCTTTATTCTATGGTCTTCAAAAAAATTAATAAACTAATCTGACATGAATTTTCCTCCTCGATCTGATCTTAGACACTTAATCTTCAAATTGGTTTCATTCTCAACTAATGCTTTAAATGCTTTGAAATGTCTGAAAGCTTTTGATTTTTTATTTAAAAACATTACCCAAGTCATACGTGAAAATCATCAATAATCAACATAAAATATTTCTCACCTTGAGTACTTTGAGTTATCATAGGTCCACATAAATTAGTGTGAACAAGCTCTAACATCTAAGTGGTTGAGTATTCTTTTGTTTTGAACTTCCTTCTGGCTTGCTTTCCATGCTGACAAGGTTCACAAAGCATGTTGGATGGCTTTGTAATATTTAGAAATTTTTTGACTTCTTGATTCTTACTGATGTTGAAAATATTATCAAAATTTATGTGTCCCATTCTCCTATGCCATAGCCAACTTTCTTCAATCTGACTCAAACAATATCTTTGACTTTTGATGTCTGATAACATATACAAATTATTACTTATTCTTTGAGCATCTGCAACCAACACATCTGAATCTTTTCTCCTAATTTCACAACCCTCTACATAAAACTTTAGTGTGTGCCCTTGATCACATATTTGACTTACACTCAAAATATTATTATTAAGACCTTATACATATAAAATATTTTCAATTTTAGTTATACCATTATCCAAACTTGAGTGTACCTTTTCTAGCAATTTTGGTAGTAGTATTATCTCCAAATTTCATTGTGCCACCATTGATATTATCTTCAAGGTTATGTAATTTATCTTATCTCTTGTCATGTGCCTTGAACATCCACTATCAATGAACCATGGATTTTCTTCATTTATTGCATGCAAAGCTATCTGTACCAACATAGAATTTTTAGGTTATTTCTTCTACGATGAACTTGTCTAAACTTTTTTTTTGATGAATAGAGCCTTGAAACTCTAGTCCTTCTTGATTGACTCAAACACACTTCTACAATACTAGGCTATGTTTTCAAAGTTATTGCACTTGTAACATATTATGGCCTCTTCATTAAAGCCTGATAGAAGAGCAAAAGAGTTGTGGCTTCTACTTGACTCTGCATGAGCTTCTTTCTCCTTATTTCTAAAATTATTAGCCCTTTTTTGACATTCTATTTTCTTATGACCATATCTATTACAATAAAAATAGTAACCATAAAAATAAGGACCTATTTATGTATCTCTGACCTGATTTCTTTTTGTAGATCTATTCCTTTCTAACCTTATTTCTTTGAGATGTCATATGTATTCTTAACTTCTTCCCTTTTTATTTCCTCTTTTGTAAGAGCTTCAACAGATCTCTTTCCTTTTTTTGTGTTAACCTTGTATGTGGCCTCCTCTTTCTCTTTTTCAAATCTGATACCTATCTTATCTGACATTAATCTTTGACTTTCTAATATCTTATTCAACATATTAGTGCTATTCTAAAATTTTGAATCATTCGCTGATCTATCATTGATTGCTTTATTTATTTTCTCAAGATATACTTTTAAAGAAGCAATTTTAATAACATACCTTTCATATTCTTCACTTACTTTTTGCAACTATGCCATTAGATATTTTTCGTTCTTCTTGGCTTCTTCAAAGTGTGATTGTATATCTTCAATTATTTCCTTTGACTCCTTTTTCATTTTTCTTGATCTAGAGATTTAATCTTTAAATCTTCTTCTCAAGAGCTTTTAACTCTTCTAAGGCACAAATGAGTTCTCCTTCTAGATTCACTTTGGCTTCATCCTATTCTTCTTCTTGATCATCTACAGTTTTTCTTGTGGAGGCATCTTCATGTATGGCCATCAATAAAATCTCCTATTCTTCTGAATCACTGACTCTAGTATCTTTGACTGAGCTAGGATCTTTAGAATACAAACTCTTCTTCTCGAATATCTTCTTGAATTTTTATTTGAAATTTTTCTTGTATGTAGACTTTCCTTCTTCATTGTCACCATTAACCTTATCTGGGCACTGTAGTTGCAAAATGCCCAATCTTTCTATAATTAAAACATTTAAAATGTAATTTTTCTTGATATTTACCTATGCCCTTTTTTGGCTTGTGAATGAATAGAGCTCCATTGTCATCTTCATCATCGCTAGAACTATCACTTGATTCTTAAATCTTAGCCTTTTCTTTTTTTGATATCTTGAAAGCAACTTCTCTCTTTGAGGGTTTTTCTTGTTTAGTCTGCATCTCATATGTCATAAGAATACCATGTATCTCATCCATCATTAGCTTGGCTAAATTCTTCATCTCTTTAATTGCTGAAAATTTTATATCATATCTCAATGGTAGAGATCTCAAAACTTTTTGTACCATGATTGGTTCTTCTAACTTTTCTCTAAGACATTGAATTTGATTAACTATTTGATCAACCTGCAAAAGGTAACTTTCTATATTTTCTTCCTCTTCCATCTTCAAACTCTCAAAATGTCTTCTAAAATTTTGAAGCTTAGCTTGCTGAACCTTTCCATCAGCTTTATAAATATTCTCAAGATTTACCAAAGTTTTATGAGTAGATTTATATTGTATAATTTTAAAAAATTTTGATTCACATAAACCACATAAAATAGTGTTTAAAGCTTTAGTATTATTTTCACTTGCCTTCTTTTATACCAGAGTAGTTACAAGTGTCTGCGGCTCTTCATATTCCTCCACAACTGCTTGTCAAATGTTGAATCCAAGAGCCATAAAATAAGTCCTCATCTTTATGCTCCAAAAAGCATAATTTGTCCCATCAAACAAAGGTGCCTTATTTTTATAAAAACCTTCATGTGATCCAGCCATCGTGCTTTCCCCAATCTACCTTCAAGCTGTAAAACTTTTTCAAAAAGGAACCTACTTTGATACCAATTGTTAAGCATGAAATATACTAAGAGGGGGGTGAATCAGTATATTATATATCTTTTACTTAATCTGATTTCTTTTCTTTAATCATTTAATAACACATTCAAGATATGCCATAAAACTTAAACAATAACATGCACCACGAGAGAGAGAGAGAGAGAGAGTTTTATGTGGAAGGACCTAAGTTCCCCAAAGCTCTGACACAACTTGTCAGAATTAAGAGCACACATGATTACCTTTGTATACGTAGCTTAAACATGTAAAAATAACCAGAAGAACAAATAACTATCAATGAGAAAACACACATAATATGAGAGGCAACACACAATTGTATTCAACTCATTACAAAGGAAATTACAATAAAGAGATCACACTCTTCTTCCACCTCTGTGAGGCTTCCTCCTCAAGGGCTCCAAGTAATCTTCCCACCTGAGTAATCTTCTCTCATAGGTCACAACTAACAACTAACACAAGCTATTGTTCACCTCATTATACATCCAGTACAATCGAGTATGAACCGATACTCCAAGTAGATCTCACCATGATCCTGCTCCTGATGTATTATTGTCACCTTGATCTTGCTCCCCCACCGATCCTGTTCTAACCCTCGCATACACACATCCCTATAGACCAACCTGATCTTACTTATCACATGTAGATCTCACCATGATCCTGCAACACCCTTCATATCAAACCTAATATTACATACATGAGGAATCCTACTTGATTCCACCATGGGAAGAACTCTCCAAGTTCCACACTTGGGTTCTACAAGTTCAACACTTAACAATACAGCCCATGAGTCTATTATATAGATCTCATGCATACAATAATTAGACAAGTGGCTCAAAGACTCGAACTGGTCTTCATCATGCAAACTACATGTTCACTTAACTGACTGTTCATCAACAGCAGTTCTGACCGCCACATGCGATCGACATCGGTCCCTGCCTTCTTGGAGGTGACCAACGCTGGCCGATCTCCTACCGATGTTGGTTTCCTTTTGTGCTTCCCTTGACCGACGTCAGTTATGGCCTGTCGATGCTGGTGACTACATATGCTTAGAAACCTCCATGTTTGCCTTAAGGTGAAGCTTTTAGATCCACACCCTAACATCAAGTATATGAATGAGCACCAAATCAAATTAAAAAGTTTACATGCACCAACTTACAAGACCACCAACCCCTTTGCTGAGCATGAACATAGAAACTATTTGTGAGCACCAACCCATAAGAGCACCAACCCCTTACAAAGATTTGTGAGCACCAACCCATAGGAGCACCAACACCTTCTTATGTATAAAACACAACTATCTCTCAATATTGCTTACTCAAAAAATGATAGAACTCTACAATATCTCCTTATTTTATCTCCTTTAAAACCAATAAAAACCATGAACTCTCTTGCATATTACAAATGGCTTCTTAAGCCTTTATTTATAGCTTTCCAAATGACCTTTGGCATTCACCCTTTGTGAGCCTTCAATCCTCATGGAAAATGGTGATAAACTTGCATGACCCTTCATATCCTTACATTTGAAAAGTCATATGGTGAGCCTTCATAAGCAAATGCATTGTTTCTTCTTTTGTCTTTATCATGGTGACTCTTCATATTCCTCAAAGTGTCCCTTCATGGAAAAATGTGCCATAATCTCTTTTATCTTCACATGGTGACTCTTAGAATTCCTCAAGATGACTCTTCAAGGGAAAATGCATCCCATTCTTATTTTTTCTTTACCCCATGACTCTTTGACTTCTCCATGGGTCCTATTTTGACTTTTATGAAACCTAAAATATATTCATTAATATTAAATAAATATTAACACACATTAGCTGAGATATGAATATTAAAAACACCATTAAATGCTATGGAGCCTTTATCACCAATGCTAGACCTTTGACATCAATGAAAATATTTTAAACAATAAATTATGACTAAAGATAAGTTATAATGTGGTGTCAAGGTGAAATATATGATCCTTTAAAATTTTAGTATAGATTAGGATATCATCAAAGAAGATTGATCTAAATTTCCATAATAAGGGCATAAATGTTTTATTCATCAATCTTTGAAATATTAATGGGGTGTTGGTAAGTCCAAAGGGCATGACTAAAAATTCATAGTGGTTTCCATGTGTGTGAGAATAATTTTTGTTAATATATTCTTCCTTAATGCATATTTGTTGATAAATGGACTGTCAATCGAGCTTGGAGAAGAATTGGGCACCAAGAAGCTTATCTAATAGTTCATCAATCATAAAATTTAGAGATACATCCTTTTGAGGTGCTGGTTTGCTATTGAGTATCATTATTCTTGTTATGATGTTATTGTTATGTTACTATGATCCCACTATTTATTAGAATTTTTCTTCTTCGTAGACTTGTTGGATATTCTAGTTCTTGAGACCTTGTCTACGGCTCTTTTGTAAAAGGGTAGAGTCCCTTTCAAAAAAATCCTCTTTACCCATAATAAAATAAAATAGATCATTAATTAGTATAATAGGGATTTTTTTACTTAATATTAAGTTTTTTCACCTCCAAAAAATCAATGTTGAGTTGTTAAGACTCATCTTTTTTGTAGATGAGCGAAAACAAAGAAGAGTATGGACTTGTGGTTAGGAGAATTACTAATTCTTATAGTAGTTCCTATACCAAATTTTCAATTTAATTTTTTTGGAGAATAGGCTAGTGGTATGGTTGAATGTTTTTGGATACACTCCTTAGAAGTATCTAAATGCAATGGTCCCTAGGTTATCAAGGTGGCAATGTTTTTGGGTCCTCAAATAATGGCATACTTTTTACCCGTATTTTTTTTAAGTAATTAGGATAGATGGAATTAGGAGAAACACTAGGCTAAATAGAGCAGAGTTGAGAAATGATATTATGAGAATTTTTATTAAAATATTCTTCATATAATGTGGGATTATGACACTGGTTTATCTCAGAAGGAGGCCTTTAAATGTGTACTTTTACCCATTATCATAGAACCACATCTACATTTCTAAGAAACCCCATTAATTTGGTCTAAGGGTGTGTAACCATTGTGCCTAAATAATTACATCAAATCATCCCAAGGGAAAAAAAATGTTTGATTTGAGGTTATAGTCCCCCATTAAAATACAAACATTATGACATTTTCCTTTGCAAGGCAATGTTCCTCCATTGGAGATCATAACTTCAAATATTGAATAGGGTACAAAAATAATCAACTTATTTGGATAAAATAGATCAATAAAATTATTTGTGCTACCTGAATGAATGAGAATAGTTAGGGGGTGATTATTGAAATTCCCTTTTACTCTCATATCTTTAGGAGTGGTTACCTCTACAAAGGCATGCACCAAAATTTCTAGTTGGGAATTCATGAGGCTAGGATATTTTACTTATTTTTCTTATTTTAAGGGATCTTGAGCATCCTCCCATTCATTTGTATCATAAGGTGACTTGAAATATAATAAATAAAAATATTTTTAACACATATATGGCCTCATGTGAATTTTTATTTAGAGTTATAACATAATCCATTTTCTTGATGATCTCACATTTTAGCTTCTACAAGGCATTTAATAGGGGTTGTTTTTGAAATTTCGGCTATTATGTTGGATTGTGATGTGGAAGGTTTAAAGGGAATAAAATTTAAATAATGACATTAGGTAGTAATATTATCTTTAGCTAACATGGCCAAATAAAGAGCTTCCATTATGTCCTTAGGATTACATTTTTTTTACCTCAATGTGAATCATATATTTGGGCCCACTTATAAAGCAACTCTTGAAAAAACCATCAAATAAACATTAGTTTGATTTTATAGTTTTAAAATTTCATTTTATGTTATCTAACCATTCCTATTTTATTGAGTTTAGTAAGGGTTCTAGTGAAATCATCATAGGTGTTTGGACCAAATCAAACTAATAATAGTTTGAAAGAATCACCCCAAGTTAGTTCTTTATATTTTTCCAAATGTAATGATAATTAATTTATTTCCTCTAAATATATTTTATAGGTTGAAAAACTATTTAGAATGGTAAACCTAACTAATAGGTTTAGTACCATAAGAATTAGGATAGGTAAAATTTAGACCATAGAGCATGTTTCCTAATGAGAATGTGCTTTTAGATTTTTTGTCAGTTGTGAGCTTGATTGAGAGTTCTAAATTTCTTTCATTAAGGCCATATACTAATTATTTTAGATCGGTGACTATGTATTTATTATCAATTTTGTTTTACTATATTTGTCATAACCATTACCAAAGGGGGTCCCACAATTCTAAAAATACCTTGTTGAAGTTATATGTCAAAATGATCAGATTAATGAGATGATCACAATGGTACAAATTTTTATGGGGATTTTTTTTTATAATTTTTTATTACTTTTACTGGAAAGTTATTTCTTAGGCAACAATTTACTCATAACTTTCATATTTGACATCAATTTGAAAATAAATGACTCAAAATATTCTACATTTACTTTGTAAGCCCTATGTTTTGACACTTATATAGACTATTATGATGCTCTAAATTATGGAACTTATTCCCATAATTTGTGGATTATGCTTTCTATTGTTACATTCATGGAGGGGATCAATAGGTGATAGTTTTTGATAATTCCAAATTACTAGGGTTTAAGACAATTGGGTGAAACTAGGTAAAGCTTCTAAAGGGGTGTATGGTTTGTGGGTCCACATTCAAACTTATCCCATTAATAAATATCATTATATCAATGTTTCAAAGTTCTAACTATGGAGGGTAGACCATACCCATAACCCACTATCCCATCTATGATGTCAATTATGAGTAGCTTATTAGGGATAAACACTTATTGGTACACCATAAGTAATGAACAACTACTAGATTCTTAAGGATAAGAAATAAAAAATAACTATGAGGTTTTATGATATACCCAAAGGTACATGTAATATTAATTCCATATATATTTGTTGTCTAATAAATTTTAGTGATGGGTCAAATCTCACCCTACTTCACACAATAAATTTATATTCTTAGAAAAAATAATAGCTCACTATCATATTTTAAAACCCATAGCACATGGTTTCTAACCTAAGAAAAAAATTGCTATAACAATGAAAAAATGGATGGATTTAGGTGCAGAGGCATAGTGCCACTATTTATTAACCAAATTTTGATCACTAAGGTCCCACTTGGGGTAAGGTGAGAGCCTAAAATGAAAATTTGAAGAGAGACCTAAAATGATGCTATTAATATGGAACATGACCTTGAAAAGAGATCTGATACCAAATATTATGAACCTTTTTATAATTAGATTAGACCAATTCCAAAAAATAAATAATTTATACTTCAAATAAAATATAAAATAACTATATTGCATTAAAAGAGAGGAATTAAAATTAAAATATCATTGGCCTCTTCAAGGGGGAAACCTCCTTTGAGAAATCTCAATAAAATATAATTCATGGATGCCTTTCCACTATTATATACTATTAATTTATAGTAATTATATGCTAGCCAACTCTTATTTCCATTACATTTGGTACTATTCTAAATAGCCCAAGGGATGGATTACAAAGCATATGCATATGTATATTTTAATAATAATAATAATTAAAAGGAAATAAATTATGAGGAAGGGGTGCTAATTGGAACTAGGCATTCAATCAACATTGAATCCACCATAATCACATGGGTCACTTGATGTCAAATCAAAAGCCAAGCATGGTGAGACATCTATACATATTATGGATAAATACCAATTTGTTCATGAAGGAGAGCATGGTGGTATGAAATTAAAAAAAAGGTAGAGCAACATCTTGAGCAACAAAATGAAGCATAGTAACATCTAAATTTGGATAAAGTTGAAAATGAGTTTAGATTAAAAAAATAATTAGCCATGTTGAGTCAATCTACTTCTAAGCATAGTTCTATTGAATGGATGTTATTTTTCATGCTGTTAATTATTAATTTTCATGTTGTTAGCTATTACTTGTCATGTTGTTAACTGTTACTTGTCATGGGAAAGAACAATATTATAAGGAGAATGGAATGGAAGTCAAAGAATTTGTGTGATGGGGTGGATCTAGATTTTGAAAAGTATCAGGACAATGAAGATCTATGGGGGTCTATTTTTTTTGATTTCCAGGCTATTGGAACATTAGGTTGGTTTTTAAATTAGATATGGATTTTTGATTTAATGGAGGAGGATATCGATGTAGATGTAGAGGATTTTGAGAATAAGGATAGGGAGGAGGATGAGATCTATGAATCAGAGGAAATTTTACATAGGCTTCAATCTATAAGGTATGGTTGGAAATGAGTTTTTCGTATAAGATTCAATGACTGCATTTGGTTTGATGATAATGATTGGATGTAGAAGATTGATGTTGAATGGATATAAAAACTTAATCAAGGTCCACTAAGAAATAAAAAATAGGGTACAAGTGAGTTGGTTGATGGTTTTGAATGTATGTATGGATTGAAAATTAGCTTTGATTTAAATTGAAATTGAATCTATGTATCAACCAATCTATCTTGGAGTCACTAGTTGCTAAACTAATTGTGTTATAAATGACATTGTCGATAAAAAATTGTACTGAATAAATTCAATTTTGAAAAGATATGTTTGCTGGTATAAATTAATATATAATTATAATAAAATCAAAAATTAAACATGAAAAAATATTTCCCAATTCTAATTAATGTACCACACTACCTTTATGTGCAATTCTTGTTAATAAAGAAAGATAAAATAAGACTTTTACAAGGTTATTTTCATTACAAGTTAATTATAAAATTAAAAACTAAATAAATAACATTAATTAACTACTAAGAAAACTAAAAATATACTAAAGATGACAATTTTAATCACTGATAAGATACAAACATCATACAAGAAGATTTTTCATTAGTTAAATAAACATGCATGATCACATACACACTAGACAAGTGAAAGTCTAAAAATCTAAAATCTAAAAATAGAACTCTAAAAATAGAAGTTTGACTAAAATAACTTTAGATTTTAGTTAAATAAACATTCATTTTAAAATATAATAAATTAGTGAAAAGACAAGTAATCAATATGCAATGTATATATTTAATGAACAAAATAGATCTAGAGATGAACTTGAATGATAAAGCACATGAGAAATAAATCAATGTACACATAAATTAATTTGGAAAAACCTTGAGAGGTAAAAAACCCATAAAGATGATATTAATTTATATGAAAAACTATTGACCCAAATACACAACCTTCCCTTCTCACTTATTCAAATAGGATTCAGAAAACTCTTCACATAAATATTATCCATACACAAATACCAAATTCACCAAGTGTGTTCTGAGTGAAAATACAATAGGGATAAAATCCTATTTATAATAAATGTGATGGGAGGTGACTATTGTAACCAATAGGTACAACCACTCCAAGAATCATTTAATTTAATTTGGTAAGTAATAAATAACTATATTTTATTATTTATTTATATGAGGTTTTCACCTCATGTTAATAAATAATTATTATTTAATTAACCACCAAAGTATGCTAAGGATCTCAATTATCCCACTTAGACATTAAATTTTTTAACACTCCCCCTTAATGCTAAGTGGGGATAATTCCATAGTCACATTAAAATAGTTATACTATGTACACAATTGAAGGATTTAAAAACCTTCTTCATGCTAAAAAACACCTTTTGAAATAAAATAAATTATAATCCATAAACTACTATAAAGTATGTATAGGTTAGCATGATCGTGAGACTACATCTCATAATTTCTCATGAATAATCATCTAAACATTTATTAATCTTTTTATAACACAAGGACCTCCATTATAATATGATTTTAAGTATTGAGGTATAAACTAAAGCCTCCATATGAAGTTTACTCAAATCACATAACTTCCACATAAAGTTTATAATGCTTTACAATCAAAAAATATATATAGAAGAAGAAGGAACACATGGTCATTGAGAAATGACATTGTCATGCACACTCCCCCTCAATGAAAACTCTAAAAGTCCCAATGTTTCAATAAATTAAAAAAAACTTGGTATCACCAAGTGATTTTTATGAATATATCTACTACCTATTCATCCATAAGACAAAACTGTATATCAATATCACCATTAATAACTTTCTCTAAGATAATATGCACGTAAAATTTAATATGTTTAGTTCATGGGTATTGTAATGGATTTTTCACCAAATCTATACAGCTTTATCACCTGCACAAAACTTAACATATATCCATAAGTAGATTCATGATATGATTCTATAGTTAGCATCATAATAAACAAATACATAAAGATAAAATATGACATATGTTTATTTGTGGTAAAACACATTTTAAATAATCAATTCAAGTTTGAGGCAAACAAGTTCACTACTTTGATTACAAAACTAGTGATAATCATAAATTATTATATGCAATTCATTATTGGACATCTCCAATATTGACAAGATGAGCATCCTCAACTGTCATGTGATGTACATATAATAATTTACTAATACTATGATATTAAATTTATCCAAACATTATATATCTTTTTAATAATATTTTATTTTATAATTTGAGTCTTAACAAAACTTTTCAAGTTTAATATGCTTCAATTTTACACTAATATATAATTGGATTTAACAAAAGATCGAGGTATGTAACCTTTCATTTGTATAATTTTAGCATGATATACACTCATCCAATCAACTAGATATGAGAACAAAATAAATAATTTCATATATGTGTGAATAATGCTTAGTAAAGTAAATGATGAAGAATCAATTAATAATACCAATTTTAATTATGCTTTCTATGTCATAACATATCTCATTATCAAATGAAACATCTAAGCATGTTAGCATAAAATTTACCCACTAATCAAATGAAAGCACCTTAATAATTAAAACACAAAAGATCCAAACTTACTGAGAATGATCTTCTTAATAAATGCAATAACTAAACATGATCATTTTTGTCAAATTATGCATGATGCTATGCTTATAATGTATGTCAATGCTAACTCATATGAATTGAAAATATAATGTCAGTATATTTTATTTGCTTTATCATTTATGAAAAAATATATTTTTTATAATGTAATTGTAATTATAAATTAGAAAAAATCAAACTAAATAGTTTTACTACCAAATTTAAATGTAGTTGAGACACTATCAATTTAGTTAGTAATAAAAAAACTATTATAATGGTAAATGATATTCCATGATCATACATGTACTCTGGTGTAAACAACATGCAAATATTTATTAGGTAATTTATTCAAAATATTCATAGTAGTAGTCATGGATTTGGCCCATAAAAACATAAGAACATTTGTAGAATACAACATTGTTCTAGCCATCTCAATAATGAAACGATTTTTATTTTCAACAACACCATTTTGTTGAGAAGAATAGGGAGTTGTTAGTTCCATTTGAATATCAAAATTAAATAAAAATGAATCAAAATATTTACTAATGCATTCACTATCATTATTAGATCTCAATCTCTTAATAGAAAAACTAGAAGCATTTTCAATAATAACTTTAAATTTTTTAAATTTAGAAAACACTTTAGATTTATAATTAATGAAATATGACCAAATCATTATAGTATAATCATATATAAAAGTAAAAACATATAAATAAATATGAAGAGATACAAATTCAATAGGTACTACAACATCACTATGAATTAATTCTAAAAGATGTGAAGAATTCGCATCATAATTATTGTGAAAGGGGTTAGTATGTTGCTTACCATGTAAGCAATATTCACAAGTTTGATGATGAGAAGGTATATAAGGAATTCCAATAATAATATTATAAGTAGACATATCATGTAAAATTTTAAAATTAATATGTCCTAATTTCATACCATAATTGAGATTCATTCTTAAGGAGAGAAAATATATAAACCATTATTTTGAACCCCTTCAACAATCAAAGACCTATATTGGTTTCTATTAGACCAAATATCTTTCAATAATGTTACATTGAAATTATCATTAGTAAGTTATGAACAATATAACAAGTTCTTTTTAAGCTTAGATACATAGGAAACATTATTAATAACAACATTTGAAAATCTTGCCTTTCCTTGCTTAGTTGTTTCTAAAAATGAATTATCTCCTCAGTAAATTTTTTCAGAGATATCTCCAAAATCACATAAAATATTAGATAAACAAGTCATATGGTGTGATGCACTGCTATCTAAAATCCACTCATTTTTATTTGAAATAAATAAAGTAGTATATAAATCAATAACGTTTGAGTTCTGATCCTGATTGATATTCTAATTAGGGTTTTGATTTTTCTATTTGTTTTGATTAGATTTATTCCCTTTGTTATTTTTATAAAATTAATTTTTAATTCTATCCTTATTTTTATAATATGTTTCCATTATATGACCAAATTTACCATACATATTTCAATTCCTATTAAACTTAAGTTTATGATTCTTAATACTAGGTCTCTTATTCCCATTTTTGCCTTTAGTAGAATTAGGGTTAGCTTTTTGGTTTATTTTATTATTATAAATAAGATTAAGATCGAGAAGTACCTAAGTGAAATTCTCCTTAGAATCAAATTTATATATCACTTACTCTTATTGAATCAAAAGAGCTGACATGGTAGTGAGGTCTAGGATATCTTGCTCTATTTGGTACTTAGAGTTTAGAATAGAAAAAAATTATGATTTTTTTGATGAATGTTAATCTGAATAATAAAATAAAGCAATTGATATTGAATTAAATTATAGTTAAAACTATCTAATTGAGCTTTAATATTCTTAATTTTATCAATAAAACTAACAACCTTTTCATCACCTTTCATAAGTGTAGTTAGCAATTCAAAAATCAATTTAATAATATTTGAAAGATGAGCACCCTCATGCATGGACTCAAAGAGTTTTCAAACATCGCTAGGAGACTCTTGATTAATAATATGGATTAGTAATCCATCCTTAACACTCTATAAGATAATCGACATGGCTTCTTACGATTTCCATTGAAAAGTATTTGAAAGTTTAGGGGTAACATGTCATCTTGTTGGGGATTTTTATATCTAAAAGATAATGTTTCAAAACTTTCAAGCCATAAATTTTTATTTAATGAGGATTTTCCATACATTATAGTTAGATCCATTAAGCATTTATGATTTATCTAGAACAAAGTTAGGCAAAGCCATAGCTTCCCTTTAAGAATGATAGTAAAAAAATGCTTAAAAATGAACCTTTTAATATAAATTTAACTTTAATTGATAGTAAAAATAAATTACAAGTGTAAACACACAATAATTATTCAATTTAATGTTAGACAAAACAAGAAAATTGTGAAAAATTACTACAAAATAGGGTGTCATAAGTGTCACAAAAAACACTAATATAAGAATAATTATTAAAAAAAGATTTTTTAACAAGTTTTTATACTATTTTTGTAAAAAAAATAATCACGAGTGTAACTATAATTAGTTTCTCAATTAGATGCTATATTGTACAAAACATTGAACTAGAGTTATACTAAAATAGGTGTCAAAAGAGTCACACTCAGAAAAACCACCTAGACACTATTATTAAAAATTTATAAAATAAATTATAGGAGGTTTCAAAAAAAATGTTGACCACATAGATGTGTCTAAAAGGTGACAAAATTTATGGATCGATTGGTTACATGACTATGTTTAACAAAACATTCACTAGATTGAATGTCAAAACAAAAGGTCGACAACTAAACTATAGTTTTGAATGTGTGAGAAGTTGGCACACAAACCAAAAAATAAAATTAAAAAATAATCAATTTTTAAAAATCACTTTGACCAAAAAATAAAGAGTTAGTGGGTTTTGAACACTAGACCTCTTCTTTACAAGGTTTTAGTAAAATAAGAGCCACCAACCCTTTTAGAAGACTAATTTAAGATTAGCATGCATAAAAATAATATTTATACCTTTTTATCTATTTTTTAATATATATATATATATATATATATATATATATATATATATATATATATATATATATATATATATATAATGAATGTAATTATAAAAATTAAAGACACATTTTTTTTCAACTTTAGGTAAATCACTATCTCCCAGGTTGGGACCTTAGGTTGGCTTGCATAGAAATATTTTAGAATTAATAAAAGAATTATTTTTTAAATAAACCTAAAACTATAGTAATTAATGTTTACCTATATCATGTTTTAAGGTAATGAAACCTGGGTAAAGTAGAGAAGCTCACAACAAGATGAATAAGTAACTAGAAATCACCAAACTTTTCTAACTTTCTTAAAAGCTTACCACAAAGTAAAATAAAACTTCAAAATCAAAATTTTGATGAAAAAACTAGTATTTATAGAATTTTTATATTGTAGTGTCCATATCATGGATGCCACATGTGGATTATTTTTTTAATAAATGATTCAACTACTTCAGAGGCTTTGTAGGAGGTCTTGGTAGACAAAAATACTCAATATCTCTAGTTTAGAAGAGAGTGAAAGGATGAAGAGGTGTTTAACTATTTTTTTCTATATTTTAAATTAAACACATCCATAAATGGCCTATACCATCATGCCATAGCTGATGAGAAAATTATAATATTGAATTTTATGCTTCACGAGCTTTGCAGGAGTGTTAGATAAGCCAAAAAAATAAGATCTAACACTCTAGAACATAGAAAATGCCCTGTAGAAGCACTACAACATTTTTTTTAAATTTTTCCACTTGTTCAAGCCATGTTGGCTATACAAGGATGACCTAAGATGAAATTTGATGAAAAAGATTCTTAAAATTTGATTTTGGTTACTTGAAGCCTGAAGAAGATTTGAATGCTTGTTTGTTCACAAAAACCAATGTAGAGAAATCAATAAGAAATTTAAAACCAAAAAAATATTCTTACGTAGATGAATCAATAAGAAATTTAAAGCAAAACAATATTCTTCCAAGTCTATACTATGATTATACCAGGGTATGGAAGATTGATTTCTTTACTTGAAAACAATATGAATATTATTTGTAATTAATATGCATCAATAGACAATGGCTTGCCAATCAAATCCACCCTAGTGGCTCTGGTACCATGAAAATATAAGTGACCAATATGCAATGCATATATTGAATGAACAAGATATATCTAGAGATGAACTTGAATAGAAAAACACATGAGAAATAGATCAATGTACACAGAGATTAACATGGGAAAACCTTGAGAGATAAAAAACCCATAAAGATGATATTCATTTATATGAGAAACTATTGACCCCAATACATACCCTTCCCTTCTCACTTATTCACATAGCCTTCACAAAAATATTCACATAAATATTTTCCATACATAAATATCAAATTCACCAAGTGTGTTCTGAGTGAAAAATATAATAGGGTTGAGATTGGGAGCTATTGATGGCAATATAGGCCCCAACATCTGAAAACAACATTTTGATGGTGTGAAAAAACTTGGAACCAAAACCTGGAGACTAAAGCATAACTATGATAAAAGGTCATACAATCTAATCATAATCTTTCTCAAAATTAATCTTGATGAATAATGCCTTCTAGTTAGAAATTCTAGCCCATTCTATACCTTCTTAGACATCAAAACATTATCCAAAATCTATCTATGCTAGATGAAGCCTATTTTCTCACTTCACATAAATAAGGGAACCAAGTGTTTGATTCTAAGATCTAATGATTTAGCTATAATTTTGTAGGAAACATTGAGTAAAGTGATGGGTCTCTAGTTGGTAATTACCTTAGGGTCCCTTTCCTTCCTTGGGAATGAATTTGATGTTTCCTTGATTGATGAGGCATCCTAAAGAATTGGTTAGGCTAGCTTCAAAATAGAATTTATTAAGATCAAGCCCAATCATATCCTAATGGGTTTGATAAAATTATTAAGGGAAACCATCAATACCTAGATCTTTATCAGAAGCCATATGCATAATAACTTCTTTAAGGTCATTAATACTGAGAGGTCCATCACTAGCAACTCTCTACACTTCTGAGAGGTTACCAGGGACCATAGAAAGGTATTGAGAGACTAAAAATTCACAACTAGGAGATGAAGGTTGCAATGTAAGTACACCGTGGTAGTGATGCACAAAGGCTTGAAGGATATTAGGTAATTTGGTAAGCCTATCTACAGCACTTCTAATGGCTTTAATTTTGTCTACAACTTGTCTTGACTGAAGGAGAGCCAAAAATTCCTTGGTCACTTTGTATCCTACCTTCAAATAATGCATCTGTGTTTGGAGTTGACCTCATATAGCCTTATAAGCCTTGAAAACTTAGAGTTTATGTGTCCACATGGTAGCTTAATTCTAAAAATGAGGGTTTAAAGATGAATCTTCTAATTCCTATGAAACCCTAAGGTATTCATAATTTTGAGCATTATAAATGCACTACTTAAAGAGATCCACTTGTTTTCCATAAATATGGAGGAAAGAAGAGGTAATATCTATAGCATCAGACCACCACTTAATCTAACTAGTGTCCCCTATGGGTCTGGGAGCTAGGTTCCAAATCCCGATGATATGCTCAATAGTTCGCTCATGATTGAGATATGTAGTGTTGAGGTAAAACCAAGAACCCTTATGTTTAACCTGAAGAGAGGTCCATTTTATGTATAATCAAATGGGATGATGATAAGATAAGAAAGAGTCCAAAATTAAAGACACAAGCTAACCATGAACATGAGTGAAGAAAAAATGAAATTTCTCAACAAGAAAGGCTTGATCAAGATGTTTAGGGACTCAATATTTTTCTTGATATAAATTTGACCATATTAATCATAGATAATTTGAATATCTCCTTCTGTAATGGTTTGGGTCAAAAACCCCAAGTTTATTTCACATGTAAAACCAAGATTCCCCTTCTCTTATACACCATCTCATGAGAAGATCAATTTCTTTGCCTTTTGTAGATTTAATCATGTTAAAGTCACCATAAATAAATCTATGTAAATTTAGAAGGGAATCAACTGACCATACCTAGAACAAGGTGCATTCCACAACATCATTAGAGGCATACAAGTTGACAAGGCCAATGATGCAATGACCAAAGTAAAAAAGAGTCCAAACTACCTAGTGGGTGGGGTTAGAACCCTATGAATAAATATTTTGAGATAAGTCAGGGGTTATAAGGGTGACAAATCCCCCATGGCCAGACTCGTGATAGGTGGCCTGATTAAGGGCCCTAGACTAGATAGTGTGAGCTATAGATTAAATTAAAAATATAGAAATTTTGACCACTTACATGTATAAAAATTTCATTTGAGTAAAATGATGACAATTGTTCCTGATCATATACTTATTAGTCAAATTAGTGAGTCTTATAACATTCTAAGAATAAACTAGCATTGAGAATCATCCAAATTCATATAATTTCCATTGATTAGGTTTAAGAGAGCTAGAAATTGATTGAAATCTAATCCTAGAAGTGCAAAGGAAAAGTCTCCAAGATTGAAAGGTTTCCATTTTTTTTGGTACATAATCCTCATCTATAAAGGGAGAGAGACTATGTGTGACACAAAATAACTTACAATTGAATTTGAATCATTCACCCCTAATGGGGGTTACACAAAATGAATCAATCATTCACCCCTGAATGTATAAGAATTGGAAATGGGGAAGACAAAAAATGGATGACCGCTTGTGGGGATCGAGAAATGAGAGGCATAGGTTTAACTTATGAAGATGTGGTGGATTTACTGGTAGATGCTTAGGAGTGTGCCCCCCTTGTGTGCCGATATACAGTTGGCTAGGTCCAACATTACCATGGGAAACATTAATTTTCTTATTAGAAACCTTTGTCCACCCATCAAAAGGTTGGGGTTTTGATTCAAACCCAATTTTAAGGTGTAAATAGATCCTTCTTGGGGTCTAATTTAAATTTTTAAGCATTACATTTACTTTTAGATCCTTTATAGAATTGTGGTCTTATGTGGTTTAAAGAATTGAGAAAAAAATCTCCTTTTGGATCACTAAGCCTTTGACTTTGTCCAAAAAATTTCAAATTTGTTCTAAGGTAATCACTGCTACTCATGTATTATTCATCTTGATTAATTCCCTCTAATGACTCTTATATAAAGCTTGAAAATATAGTTCAAGACTTTATCTAGGCCAATTCTGAGGGGCACTAGGGTTTTGATAGAGTATCTTAGGCTATTTTTTGTAACCCTAAAATAGATGGTAGGTTGGGACTCATATACATCAAGATTCAGGGGATTAATCTAGGGGTTAAATGGATTATCATAAGCTTGGAAGGGGATATAGCTTAGAAAATTCTACTTGGGCACTACATCTCTCAATGCTGCTTACTTGTTAGAAAATCTTGGCAAGGAATGGGCTTTCATGATGTGCTTATATCACTTGTTCCAGTTAAGGTAGGGGGAAATTATATCATGCAGAGTATTTTTAAGGCCTAGGAAAATATCAAACCTCACCTCATTTGGGTGGGGGATGGGTTTTGAAGTAGTCTTTCTCTAAAATCTTAATCATTATGGTGGTCTCCCTAGCTAAACATCCATAATTTCCCCTTTGCCATGGTCCCCTAGATCAAACTCTTAAGGTTGTTTAAGAAATGTATTATCACAGTTGGTGATATATTTTGTAATGTATTTTGGGATTGGCTTCCTTGTCCTATGATAAAATCCAAGTTCCATATTAATGATGAAGATGCTGAATCTAATTTAGAATTAAAGACTTCCATACTTGATGAATAATTGAAAAAAATTAGAGTTTATTCTCTTATTCCCAGTTGGAAGGATTTGTCTTAGCCCACAAACACACCATTTCATCATTACTCTCCTCAGTTAGGTTACAATTTGTTGGCCCCTCATCATATTAGTATTGATTCTATCAAACATAAGTGGTCTTTCCAATCTCTCCATTGGGTTTAGTCTCAAATATTTGATAATATCTAGGTGACATGTATTGATCCCAAAAAATCTCATTTCCTTTGATGTATCCTATACCAAGATTTTCCTATTGGGGAATAAGCTCAAGAACACAAGGGTTTTAAATCCTACTTTCTCAACCTATCATCAACCAAAAACTAGTAAACATCTCTTTTAGTTTTTGCCTCATGCCCAATCATCTTAGATATGGATTCATACACTTTTCAAACCCTTTAGGATTGAAATGTTCACTTAGAAAATGACTGTCTTAGGGGACTCTTCCCTATTATTTTCAAGATATAACAAAATATAGAAAAGTTTTTGTACTAATATTTTATTTTAGATTTAGAAATTTAGAAATCAAGCATGTTTTAGTAATGAATCTATGAATTTTTTTCCTATAAATAATAATTTTTTTATGATTTATAATGTTACCCTTCATATACATAGGAAAATAAATAAATCTCTGATCGAGATTCACCATCTGTAGGTCCTCCTAGACCATTGGGGGAATGCTCCTTATGTGATTAGCCATGAGCCTACTAATCATCCTCCTCACCACTCCCCTCTTAGGGGTTATGGGCATGGGGGAGGTGCCATTGCTCTCACAGCCATAGGTGCTAAAGTTGGAGGATATCCTCTCCTTACTTTCATTGGCCATCTCCTCCCTGAGGATCTGAGAAAGGCATCAAAGACAATGGAGGTGGGGAAGGGGGGTGGAGACCCCCTCCATAATATAAATTCCCATGGTTGGCATTGGCCATATCTCCTTCCAACTAGAATTATAAGATGCTTGATGATTCTGAAGTTAACTAATAGGCAAATGGCTGGGACCCCTTCTCAATTGATGAAGATCCCCTGGTCTAGGATGGTTGGGGAAGGAAGCTCAAGACCCTCCACCTTTGCCTCCTCTATCAACTACCATGTTCACAACCATTGATTAGATGTTTAATTATTGTTTGTGATATTTCATTCCATTTTTTGATTGAGGTGCACTTGAGTTAGTTTAACTATGGTTATTGGTCAGGTTGTGGCCTCTTTTGGACTTATGTTTCTCTCGAGGCTTCCTTAGATTGGTGTGTTTTTTTAGAGTGTGAATTTTCCACCCATTTTTTATATGATTAGCATTATAATATATTTTTTATCAAATTAATAGAAATACACTTTTCAATCAAAAAATATAATGGGGGTGAAACCCTATTTATAATAAATGTGAGGGTAGGTTACTATTGTAAGTAACAGGTCCAACCATCCTGGGAATCATTTAATTTAATTTAATTTGATTTGTAAGTAATAAATAATTATATTTTATTATTTATTTACATAATGTTTTCACATCATATTAATAAATAATAAATTATTATTATTTTATTAAACACCAAAATATACTAAGGGTCTCAATTAGTCTACTTAGACAGTAAATGTTCTAGCAAATGGAATATAACTAATACTTCTAGCTATTTTTTTTTTTAAATGTAAAAAGTGTCTAAAATTGACTAAACAACTAATTTAGGGCATAAATGAATTAAATTACCTTAATAAATACTTAAAAAATAAAATAAAATAAAATAAATCTAAGATCAATAATTAAGTGCCCAAACTGACATCATACTCAACATTCCCTGTTTTGATGCAAAGAGGAGATGCCTATCATTTCCTTAAGTCTTCCATGAATCTTATTTTGCAATCCCTTAGTGAGAATATTAGTAAATTGATCTTCACTTCTCACATACTTAATAAAAAAGTGTTTATCATTGACCAAGTATATGAATAAATGATGTTATATTATTGGACAATTATATTATCTCATTATTATCACAAAATACACATGTTGGCTCAAGTTGAGTGTAGACACTAGAAAACTCTACTAGATGTCAAAATGCCTCAAGATACCTTAGGGACCACATAACCCTTCTCAACCCACTGAACAACCTATTAGGACCCTGAGTCTAGTTAGATACTTATCTAACTAAACTTAATAGCTTACTAACAAACTTTAAAACCACCCCTTTTAACTTACCCTAACTTTTTTCCTTTAGGCAGTCGATCATTAATGGTTAGCTTAATCATGGATGGTTAGCTTGACCATCGATAGTCAAGTTCTCACCTCTATAACCCATCACCATCTATGTGCAAGCTAATGAGTCACAATTTAATATGTTTACCTTATGTGGTGCTAATGAACTCCCAAGAAATGAAATCAACAACCCCACCCTCTAGGGAACCTTTATCCTCCATCTCTATTTACCTAAAGAGGAGGGGAGTAAGAGGTGAAATGGATCCATCATCATAAGCATTATTTCATATATGTATTCAAGTTTTCTAGCATCTAATATTCCTTCAACAACTCAACAATAGCAAAAGAGACCTGAACTTCTATCGAATTTGCTTTTGAGGCCAAAATATTGTTACTCTGGAAAAATTAGTCTAACCTTCAACCATCAGCCATATAGTAAATTATAGGTATATTATACTTGTTCTTTATTTCATTGGATTTATAACCCCCCTAACTTGATCAAACTTATCTAGACATTATTTACCAACTTCCAGATCCTTAATAGAACCATTATTAGACCATTCACCTATTTTTTAACTTGATTTTGAGCAACCTTCAAGAATACATAGGTAGCTACCAATGGTTAACACAACCACTAACGGTCACCTTCAACCATCGATGGTTACCCAATTATTGATGATCAACTTAACCATCGATGGTTAACCCGACCACTAGTGGTCATTGTGGTAGAAAATAATAGCAAGTTATTTTTAGCCCCTTAACCCCAACCGAACCTAATTTTTTTTGTTTTTAACTATTCATAGACCCTTTTCTGATTTTTTGAACTTGATTTCACCCACTTTAGCACGAGTATTGACCCACTTTTGCTATATTTGGTCATTTTATTTAACAAGAATTATAATTTCTTTTTGTATTGATTTTCATTTACTTTATGCAAGTACCTTAATTTTATCTCTTTCAACTTGATTATTATTAAGAGTCAATTGATAGCCTCCTTGAAAACTCATGCTTCTTGGATCTAGCTCATGCTAGGCAATCCACCCAAATATCTTTCTAACAACCCCTTTTTTTAGTGCTTTATTATCTACAGGTTATTCCTTCCAAGCCAAAGAGGAGTTTTCCATCTTCATCTGGATTACATGAACCTCACCAACCAAGTATTTCTACCATACCCTTATTACTAGTTTTTTTATCTTCTTCTAAAATTAAGAAACGAGCAAAAATTAAGAGAAATAATTTGGCATGCCTAGTGGGACCGTAACATCATCTAGGTGCCCTTTTATTTCTTCCTTTATTCTATGCTCATCCAATGAAATATGAAATTTATTTTGGGCTTAAAATAAACCTTGCATACATTTATTTCTTGCTTGTTTTAGTTCATCTATTAACTTAAAATCAAAGTAATTAATCATAGTTTCACTTTTTTTATCACATACTTTACCAAACCACATAATCAATGAACACATCAAAATAAAATTGAGACAAGGCCCAACTATGATTTCATCACCTAGCGGTAAACCTTACCCTTTCCTAATAATCCTCCTTAGAGGTCATTACTATGGGGAGAACCAACTCAGCTCTCTAGTTGAGTATAAACTCTAAAATTTAGTATATCTTGGCTAAGTACTTGACACCCTTATCACTGTAGTGTGTGAAGTAAGAGGGTATGCCCCAATATCAATCCACATGTACTAAAGTTTAATATAGATTATTCTCTTTGATCACCTAAACATAACCTAAAATCAACCTTAGATTTTCTCTTTAGTACTTGATCTACAAACCAAAATTTCTTCTTCACACTTTCTAAGGCATAAGCCAAAAGTGATATAAAAAGAGTCCTAAGTTTTAAAGGAAATTTTAGTGTATGTTTGGATTGCCTTGAGATTACTTTGATTTTGCTTTCTTTGTGTTTGAGTTGTGAGTTTTTCATCATTTATTTTCTATTCTTCACATGGTCTTTACTAGACAACAACTAAGGAATCAAACCAACCAAGAACCACCATCTTCCTCCTCATATTCTTCTATGGAGTATACTTTAGATGTTGAGAGTTATTCTCATCTTTATCCCCCACCTACCATGGCTTAAATAGTTGTTGAGGGTGATGCAATTTTTTTTACCTTTCTTGATAACAACCCTATGGCCCTTCAACATTACCTTAACACCTTAGCTCACCATACCCCTATTGCTTCGGTTCCTCATATGGATCCAACTTATGGTATACATCCCTCCTTTTGGTTGGTGTTACCTCTACCCAAAATTTGATCACCCAAGCATCTTCTTCTAGCAATATCTCATCCACTACCACCACCCAAACCCAATCCAACATCCCAGCTAATAACCAAACACCTCCTATACCAACCAATACCTCCAACATAGGGGCAACCTCACCTCTTGTTACCCATAATTCATCCACCTTGGGGGTATATTTTAACCCTAATTTCACCATTATTCTTATCACTACCAATCCACCAATTTCTAACCCACTTCAAAATTTGGTGCTTTTCATCCCTCGTACCCTTCCACCTATTAGCACAAGAGTTATCACTTAGCCCTAACCATATACCAACCCATCCATACCTCCAAATTAACCCATATATATCCCAAAAAAAATACCCATGACATCTTACCAATATGGTCCTAATCCACAAGGATACATAGCACCTTTTACACAACCTTTTGTGCCCATCAACCCTTATGTGGCACCATCCCAACCTATAATGACCACATACCAATATGTGGTATCTTCTTAACCTTCTACCTCTTATCCTTATATTTATACCACTAAACCTCAACAAAACTTACCATCCAATTATGGAGCTTCCCAACCTCAAATAGATTTGGTTAAAATTTTAATGGACAAAATGACCAACCTAGAGTCATCTATCTTCAGGGCCCATAACCTTTTATCTTATGATAAAATAGGAAATTAACCTATCCATCCATCTATCCCTATATGATCATATCCTTCTCAATGGAAACTACCCAAGTTTTCTAAGTTTCAAATCAAGGAGGACCCCCAACAACACTTCAGAGCATTTTGCCATTCTTGCTATTTGATTACATATTACGATGCTCTTCTCCTTCATACCTTCCCATGTATTTATCTGGACTAGCCTTGGATTGGTATAGTGATCTCACAAAACACTCCATATTTTCCATTTCTCAACTTACCCAAGTCTTTTTAGATCATTTCTCAATATATATATATATATTATTGACCTCTACTCCATTAAGAAATTTGATGACGAATCAATTGCTAATTTTGTAGCTAGATGGAGAGGTCTTATCAATCAAATTTATTTTTCATTACCCTAACTTAAATTGATTGATTTTTTCTCTGGTTTATGCCAAGAATATTTACTTCGCTCTTTATGTTCAAAATTTCCAATGTTTTGATGAGGCTTTCATCATGGCACAAAAATTGGAAATCTAAGCCATTAATGAGGGGAAATTGAAATTATAGGACCAAATTTATAGCTTTAAATCCAATGACCCTTCTTATAACAAAACCACCAATCAAATTAACCATCCTAATACCAAATCAAAGGCATTTACTGAATTGATTGTCCTTAAAACTGTTCCACCACCAAATGTCAACCAACCCTACCCAACCAATTCTTATATTTCTTCTAACCATCAAAACCAAAACCAGAACTGAGTTGCCCCAAAATAATATACTCTGATAGGGGAGTCTTATGATTCAGTTTTTGATAAATTACTTAAACCAAACATCATAAAACTTACTCTTATAAAACCTCCCCAATAATTTGATGCCTCTCACCCTATACCTGGTTGTTATAATGAGAATGATTTTTGTGCTTTCCACCACATCATTGAAAATTTTGTTAGTAGGTGAAATACATTTAAAACTATTGTCTAAAATATGATTGATAAGGGAGAACTCATATTTGATAATCCCAATGCACCCCCAAATCAATCTCTTGACATCTTTCATAAACCTTTTCCCAACCATCCCCCTTCTACCAACTATGATGATAATAAACTAGAATCATCTCATGCTCATGAGGTTCATATGGTTAATGTCATTATTAGTTAACCTATCATTGAGGAGACCATTATATCATCTACCCCTTCCTCTATTCCACTCATTGAAGTGGTAGACTCACCCTCTATTCCTTTGGACTCCCAAATAGAGGAAGCAACCACCTATCTTTCTTCACTTGATGAGATCATGGACCAATCCACATCTTCTTTGATATGAATACCAAAGGAGGAAACCATTGATTCAAACACTTATTCACCCACTCCACCTATTAAAGTGGTTAAAATACCCTCCATTCCTTTGAACACCCAACCAAAGGAACCAAACATCTCCATCCCTTCACTTGAGGCTATCATACTTTCATCACCTATCCTAGAACCACCCATTCTCTATTTAGTAACCATCCCAAAAGAAGAGATCAAATTACCTACACTTTCCATGGAGGATACATCCTCCCAAACCTTAGAACCATCAATCAAGAACATAGATGAAGAAACTATCCCCTCACCTCCACCCATGAGCTTAACTTTTGAAACCAATGACTAAGGGATCAAACCCATTTACAAGCCTTTTTCTAGATTGGTCCAAAGTCTAGAGTTTACTTCTCAACCTAACCTAGATAGATCCCCTTTTTGGAATCATCTTGGACTCCCTTAACAAAACAAATCTAAACCCATAACCTCACTTGCATCCAACATTAAACCTAGCATTTCCTCAACCCCATCCTCAAACACTTCTTCCTCCAAAACCATAGGAGAACTATACAACCCACCTCTATGTACATTTTTTAAATCTCCTTACGCCTCTTTAACCAAACCCATCAAGAATCTAGGATTACTTCCTACACCTAGCCTAGCTCACCCATCTTTGAAGTTGGACTTAAACCCATCTAGTCCACCAAAGAAAACCCTAACCAAACCAACTAGGAAGTAGGATCACCTAAAATACAACCTAGAACCAGACCTATACCACCTCCTTCACACTTACCTTCTATCTTATGACCCCATCCATCTACCATCTCACATGCTCATCCTTCTACCAAAAAGGTGAACCCTCTCCTAATTACCTATTCTTCATCTAGTAAACCTCCTCCTTTTGCTTTACCTACACCTAATTCCACCAAAACATCAAACTCCCATTCATTATTAACTAACATATCCACCTCTACCTTCCCACCTTTCAACAAAACTTCACCCTCCACCTCCAAATATTCAACTTCTAAACCAACCATGACCAAACAATCCCAACTAAAACTACTTACCAAAACCCTTCCACTACATGTAACTTCTATGGTAAATCTTACTCCTAAGAAGACTCCCACTCCTAAACCAAAAACCCAACATCCTCAATGCCTTTGATCAAATCTTATTCAGCCATTATACAAAGTTTGTTGCAAACCTCTTCCTTAACCTTACCACCCATGAAACCTTTTCACCTATCACATCCTAAACCATCATAGTTCAATGACAATTTGATTTGCTCATACCATAGGACTCTTAGACATGATATAGAGAATTGAAAAGATCTCCAAACACTTATCCATAGCTTATGGGATGAGGATGATCTATTATCAGATGAGAGTCTCTTGAGCCCATTACTAACCCAACCACCAACTCAACCCATCTAACATTTACCTAGCCTTCCACTCTCATTTGAAAGTGAGAAGGAACTGAAGCAACCATCTAACCTAACACCTCCCTTAATACACACTATCCATATGGTTACCCAATCTTGGGACCAATAAAAAGGATAAGGGAAGAGCAAAAATGTCTATACCATGGACCTACCCTTCTAACCCTCAACCTTATAGCTAAAACTAAGCACCCTCACCTCTACCTTCACCTTTTCTAAAACCCAAAATATCTATTTTGGGTGACTCTCCTTCCAATCCTTCTAAAACCATCTAATGAGTAGTATTAAAACAACTTCAACAAACACTAATGAAGATGAACCTTTATGAACTAATCAACACCTCACCCCATTACTACTAAGCATTGATAGAGGCTCTGTAATTGACAGAGGTTCTACTAGAAGATCCTCAACCTTTTGCATCCTTATTTAGAGCCCTTCAAATTTCTACCTTCATCACCTTCCAAGATTTATAAATACCTTCTATCCATTATGAAGATCCCAATCCTCCCCTCTTCATTACTACATAAATTGATCAAACCTACATCAAAAGGGTAATGATTGATGGAAGAGCTAGTAACAACATTATCTCCTCTCATATATATGACCAAATTTAATTTCCTAAGAATATCATGTCAAAAACTACAATGGTCCTCTACTCCTTTAATGATACTATGGTCACTACCTTGGGGATAGTCATCTTCCACATCCACTTGGGACCTCACACCATTCCTAAACTTTTTAACATTACAGAGGGTGAGTTCCAATACAGTATCTTATTTGGATGCCCTTGGATCCATACCATGAATTGTGTCCCATCTACCTTATACTGATGTGTCAAATTTAAACATAAGGGTCAATTTATTACCATAAGAGTTGACCCTAGTCCTTCTACATCATGTAACATGACATATTGACCTAATGACATTCTTCTTCCTCCTTCATCCACCTCACCAATAAATAATAACAACACCACATCACCAACTAAAACTAACAAAACCTCCACCCCTACCATTGATGAAGCTTCAAATAGCTCATCTATCCTTTCTTCTCATATTCCCATAGAGGACCCTTTGAAACCCATGTTCCAACATCTCTCACTAGGGGAGTATCATCTTTTAGCCTTTGATGCTTTCCCTACTCCTCAAGAGTATGGGAACCTCACCCATGATCCTAGTTATGACCCCAATGTCAGAACCATCATCCTTTTTAAACCTCACAACTATCAAACCAAATTAATTTATGGGAGACTTGATCATCAAATTATTACTTCCACTGATACCTCTATCACTTGACCATTCAGCTCTGACTTCTCTTATCTTGACAAACTAACATTTTCCAAGATATACCCTCATAAGTGTGCATAAAAGGGATTTGGCCTAGGATTTTATAATAATGAACCTCATGAGTTACCTTCCATCAAAACCCAAAAACCTCATGAGTTATTTAGCCTTAGGTTCATACCACCATAAGAACCCACCTCACTTAAACCCATCACCACCATTGATGAGGATATTCCATCCTCACCAACCCCATCTCCTTAAAATTTTTAGTATTTTGATATCATTCCATCTATTTTTTTTATCAATACCATTATTTTGGGCCCCTTGACTTATCAAAAGCATGACCAAACTAAAACCCTTCCTGTCATCTATCCTAAAATGGTAGAAAATGATTCTCCTACCATCAACACCATCCAACATCAGGATGATGATTCCATTCTCACCTACCTCAATATAGGGGATTATTATATCCATAAATCCCTTCCTCCTAAAATCTAAACCATGTTGAATGAATCCACTATCGATGTTAACTTGGGTACTCATGATAATCATCACATTATCAAGATTGGTCAATCTTTAGATTTCACAGAGAAAAATGATTACCCTTCTTTCCTTCATGACCACGACATAAAATTTTCTTGGTCCTATCATGATATACCTTGAATTGATCCTTATATATCCCTTCACAACATTTTCACCCATCTTGATGTTAAGCCTATTCAGCAAAATCTTTGTAGGATGCACCCTTACGTTTCCCTTCTAGTCAAAGAGGAGCTTTAAATCCTCTTGTCTATAAACTTCATTCAACATATTGACTATACTCGATGGGTTTCTAACATCATTCCCATTAATAAACCCATAGGGTCACTTTACCTCTGTATCAAATTTTGTGACCTTAACCTTACCTAACCAAAAGATGACGTCCATTTATCTAACATCAACCAACTTGTTAATCTTATAGCTGGACATGAGATGTTATCTCTTATGGATGATTTCTTAGGATATAATCAAATCTTGATTGCCCCCAAGGATCAATATAAAACTTATTTCGTCACCCCATGGGGAAATTTTTTCTATAAGGTCATGCCATTTAGTTTGAAGAATGCTAGAGTAACCTACCAATATGTGATGACCTACATCTTCCATGATCTAATCCATAAAATTGTAAAGGACTATGTAGATGATCTCCTTGGGAAATCCAAACATTACAAGGATTACCTAGCCATTTTCACCATCATCTTTGAATGCCTAATCCACTTCCATGTTAGACTCAACCCAAAGAAATGTATTTTTGGGTCCTTTCCTAAAATCTTTTTATCTTTATCATCTCTCTTTGATGAATCAAAGTAGACCCTACAAAATTTAGAGCAATTTTGGAGATGTCACCTCCAACCCACCTTAAGCAACTCCACAAATTATAGGGGAATCTCCAATCTATCTGACACTTCATCTCTTAGTTATTTGATAGATAACCCTTTCACCATATTCTCAAGAAAGATATATCTTTAAGTAGACCAAGGATTTCCAACAAGCCTTTGATTCACTTAAAGAATACCTTGTTTTTCTACCCATTCTTACCCCACCTAAAGAAGACCAACCCTTCTACCTTTATATATCTTCCATTGACCATTTACTATGGGCAATACTCACTCACCGTGATGAATAAAAATAGAGGAGGATGTCTACTACATAAGTCAAACACTTATAGAGTATGAGACTTGGTATACCCATTCCGAGAAACTTTGCCTTGCCTTAGTCTTTGTGGCTTCCAAACTTTGTCATTACCTTCTTAATCATAAAACCTATGTCATCACTAACATTGACCCACTCAAGTACATGCATTCTAAACCATACCAAAACCAATTTATGGCTAAGTAGATCATGCTTTTAGCTGAGTTTGACATTGATTTCGTCAAGTATAAGTCAATTAAAGGGAAAGTAATTGTCGACCAATTGGTCAAAGCTCATCTACCTACAACCAATCACTTCTTCTTGCATTTTTTGATGAGTCTATCTCAACTCTTCCTCAAGAGGACCCTACCTAAAAAATGACCATGTTATTTGATGGATCCAAATGCCAACATGGTAGGGGTGCTAGAGTTATCCTCATTCCCCTTGATGGTGAACCTCTTCCCCTTTCCTTTAAACTTAACTTTGAATTCACCAACAATGTGGCTGAGTATGAGGCCCTAATAATAGATTTTCAAACTGCTATAGCCTTGGGAGTCAAGATAACCTGTGTCTTTGGTAATTAAAAATTGGTGGTCAACTAGGTCAATGGATCCTACCAGTGTAAGAATGATGTCTTGAAAAAGTACAAGCAATTTATCTATGTACTTTTAACATCATTTGATCATTACCTTATCCAGTCTATTCTGTGATCTACCAACAAGTTTTTGGACATGATGGCTTCCCTTGCTTCCCAAATCCCATCTCAACCTTCTAACTCTAAACTCTTTTACCATCTATCATTTTATCACCCCATATTATATCCATACCAATCTTCTTAACATTTTTAGTATGGAAGCATCTACATCAAACATATGGTACAAACAAACCTTTAACTACCTTAACTTTGATATCATTCTTCCTAACCTCTCTAGGAATTCCCAAAGAGCCTTTGTTCAAAGTACCTCTATTTATACTATACTAGTGGGAATCCTTTATAAGCATGGCTTTGATGGGCTCCTTCTCTATTGTCTACATAGGCATGAATCTTCTCATACTATCAGGGAAACACATGATGGAATCTATGAGGGACACTTTAGTAGTTTAGCTGTCACTAAATATTGTTAGGTTGTGGAGCTAAAAGCTTCACTGATGCAACAGAGGAGGAGGTTTGAAGGTTGCTGAGTGTTACACCGGCGTCAGTCAGGCCAACCGACATCGGCTAATCCGGCTGGCGTTGGCACCCCCCAAGCAGACAGGGACTGAACCTGTGTGGTTTGAAGTGTGTTACCAAGCTAATGAACCAAGCATGTCAAGAGCCAAATTTAGTAGAAGTTGCAGATCTAATTATTGTAATTAGGTGTCTAATTATTGTTTGCATGAGATCTATTTAAGAGACTCATTGGATGTATTGTAAACTTGTGATAGAGATTAAGAGAGAAATAATATAAGCTCCTTCAGAGAGAGGTGAGCAATGGTGTGTTCCTCCTAGTGCCAGAGTACCAAGTGTGGGTGTTGGATTGGAGAATCAGTAGGGTTCTTCATGTATGTATGATCTTGGTCATCAGGTGAGCATGGCTACTTTAGGAGATCTACATGGGTAAGTAAGATCATTGATTTTTAGGTGTATGTGTGTGCAAGGTCAAGGTTCACAGGTGTGCAGAACTAGATTGATTTGTAGGTGTGCAAGATTAGATAGGACAGCAACACAACAGGGAGCAAAATCAGGCAGGATCTACTTGGAGTACAGTGTGTACTCAAAAAGAGAGCAAAGAGGAAGGCAAGGAAGATCCTTCCATAAGTAAGATCAGATTGAGGTGCAAGTTGTTGCAAGTTTAGGGGAGATCTACTTGAAGTACGTTTGTGTACTTGTGGAGTTCGTGGAGCACTTGTGGAGTGCATGGAGCACAGGTGTAAGGTGAACACCAACTCTATGTTTGAGTTAGGTGTTGGGACCTAAGAGAGAGAGCTTTGAGGGAAGATTTATTGTTTATTCCCTAGAGGTGTGGGAGCCCTAGAGGTGTGTAAGGAAGAAGAACTGTGGCAGCCTTCTTTGTTGTATTTCCTTTTGAAAGAGTTTTAATACAAGTTGTGTATTGTCTCTCATATTCTATGTTATTTCTGGATTCTAGTTACTTGTTGATTCTGGTTTAATTATGCATATTAAGTTGCTTGTATTTGGTAATCAATTGTGTGCTTTCGTTATATTTCCCAACACGTGGTATCAAAGCTAAGGTTGCAGGGAATAGGTTTTGTGTTTGGTTATAGGTCATTCTCAAGGGTTTTTGATTGAGTGAGAGTAGAGCAATGGCAGATGAAAGTAAGCTAAGAATGGAGGAGTTGAAAAGAATAGATGGTCACTTACGGTCCTATGGAAAGAAAGAATAGGTAAAAGAAGATTGTTGGTTGGTAGCAGATCAACATGAAGGAACTGAAGATGTAGATGTTGCAGGTGTTGTTGCATAGGATGCTCTAGGAGGTTTCTTGGATAAATTTGAATCTTGGATAATAGATTCTATTGCCTCTTTCCATGTAGCCCCATGGAGAGGCATTGGTGAGACTTGTCAGATTATCGGTAAAGGGGAAGTGAAGCTGAAATTGCAGGCGGCCAACACATGGGTGTTGAAGGAGGTCATGCAGGTCCCAGGTTTGGAAATGTGGCTAATTTCTTCAAAAAAGTTGGGTGATGAGAGATGTACAAGAACTCTCACAGTGGATGCACTTGAATTAGCTGGTGGTAAAAAAATAGGTACTCTTTATCTACTTGTTTATATTACTGATTCTTCTTCTGTTGCGGAGACGTGGCTTTGTAGGCTTGGTCACATGAGCAAGAAGGAGATGCATGTTCTTAAGCGAAAGACTGATATATTTGACAGGCTTAAGAACTGGAAAGCCTTGGTGTTTATGGAGGAGATGGCAGATAGAGACCAGTGGATGGGGCTGGATACTTTTGAGTAGGGTAGTTTGGACATGGGATTGATTCAAAGGAGTTTGCAGGGAAAAAGTCATCACTCACAGGCAAACATAGGTACCAGCATTAGCAGGAAAAATGACATCGATAGTAGGTAAGACTGATGTCGTTTAGGAGATGACATTGGTTGTAGCTGACACTGAAAAGTCAGGACAGGCGCATGGAACTGACATTGGTTGGATGTAGACTGTGTGGTGACCGAGGTTGGTCATTGTAACAAATTTTGGGTGGATAACAAGATGTCAAGGAGTCTCAAACACCCATATAGAGGACTGAAGGTGGTAAGTAAGCCTCAAATTCACTGTTCCTCTTCTTTATACCAGTTGCTTACTGTAGAGCAGGAAGGATCCAGGAAACAAGGGGAGCATGGCAGGATTATAATACAAAACCAAGCAGAGATTTGGTAGGGTTGCCAGTAGGTATGAAAGCACAGAGATGAATGGATACCTTAGTTGAAGAATAGAGAGAATGCACACATGAGATGAAAGACCAGGGCATATGGTCTTGAGGAAGCTGCAGGATAGTGGTACAAGTTTTGACAAATGGATGACAAAGCATGACTTTAGTCAATGTCAGGGTAACTACTATGGTTTGTCTTACCAGGGGGATGATGGTCATGACATTATCCTGTTACTATATGTGGATGGTATGTTTGCTAGCAGGTTTGTACATAGAGGGTTTTGCTGAGCTAAGGGTAAGATTAGTTCAGTGGTTTGCTATGAAGAATTTGGAGCAGCAAAATTCTTTGGCATGGGAGACATGGGAGATCATAGGTTGATTTTGTCTCCAGTGGGAGCTGATGTGAATCAAGTGTTGGCGAGGTTCAGGATGCAAAGCCAGAGCACACTAATGGCTGGATAGTTCAATGTCTGAAATCACATGAGGTCTGGTATAGACCTGAGTTTGCCCAAGCAGTGGGTGTTGTCAGAGAGTTAGGAGCCAATTCGGGGAAGTGGGTTCTTAGGGATTTGAGAGGGACTAGTAGCAGGGATTCATGCTATTCAGGGTTAGGACTTCACTACATGGGTTTGTAGGTTCAGATGTGGTAGGGTACTTAGATGATAGGAGGTGCACCACAGGTTGTGTGGTGGGTTGTCTTTAGGATTGAGCTTGAAGAGGGATACAAGCTAGGAAATAGATTAGATGGGGTACAGGTACAGGTACAGTGCATATGTTTATCTCTAAGTGGGAAATTGTTAGGTTGTGGAGCTAAAAGCTTCATTGATGCAAATAGAGGAGGAGGTTTTAGGAAGGTTGCTGAGTGTTACTGTCGTCGGCATCAGTCAAGCCAATTGACATTGGCAGGGAAGAGACAGAAGGAAACTGACGTCAATTAGAAGTCGGCTGGCGTCGGCACCCCCCAGGCAGACAGGGACCGACGTCGGTCACCTGTGTGGTTCGAGCTGTGAGTGTTTTATGGGTAGTTAGCTAACGAACCAAGTGTTTGCATGTCAAGAGCCAAATTTAGACTAGAAGCTGCAGATCTAATTATTGTAATTAGGTGTCTAATTATTGTTTGCATGAGATCTATTTAAGAGACTCATTGGTTGTATTGTAAACTTGTGCTAGAGAGTAAGAGAGCAATAATATAATCTCCTTCAGAGAGAGGTGAGTAATGGTGTGTTCCTCCTAGTGCCACAGTACCAAGTGTGGGTGTTGGATTGGAGAATCAGCAGGGTTCTTCATGTATGTATGATCTTGGTCATCAGGTGAGCATGGCTACTTTAGGAGATCTACATGGGTAAGTAAGATCATTGATTTGTAGGTGTATGTGTGTGCAAGGTCAAGGTTCACAGGTGTGCAGAACTAGATTGATTGGCAGGTGTGCAAGATCAGATAGGACAACAACACAATAGGGAGTAGAATCAGGCAGGATCTACTTGGAGTACAGTGTGTACTCAAAAAGAGAGCAAAGAGGAAGGCAAGGAAGATCCTTCCATAAGTAAGATCAGATTGAGGTGCAAGTTGTTGCAAGTTTAGGGGAGATCTACTTGAAGTACGTTTGTGTACTTGTGGAGTCTGTGGAGCACAGGTGTAAGGTGAACACCAACTCTGTGTTTGAGTTGGGTGTTGGGACCTAAGAGAGAGAGCTTTGAGGGAAGATTTACTGTTTATGCCCTAGAGGTGTGGGAGCCCTAGAGGTGTGTAAGGAAGAAGAACTGTGGCAACCTTCTTTGTTGTATTTCCTTCTGAAAGAGTTTTAATAGAAGTTGTGTATTGTCTCTCATATTCTGTGTTATTTCTGGATTCTAGTTACTTGTTGATTTTGGTTTAATTCCGCATATTAAGTTGCTTGTATTTGGTAATCAATTGTGTGCTTCTGTTATATTTCCCAACAAATGTATCCTTTACCTTAGCTATTATTGGCCCACCCTTAACTAGGACTACTATGATTATGTAAAGAAGTGTGTTAAATGTCAACAATATGCTAATTTACATCACACGCCTACCCATGGCTTATAAGTATCCAAAGACTATTGGCCCTTCTCATAATGGGGACTCAATCTCATTAGGGAAATCAACCCTCATTCTTCATAATTACATCAATCCATCATTACCACCACTGAGTATTTCACCAAGTGGGTGGAAGCTATTCCTCCCATCTTAACCAAAGCTGAAAAGATTATCGACTTCATCAACCATCACATCATCTATCATTTTAGTAATCCCCATAAAATCATCACTGATAACGGTATATATTTTAAGAATAAGCAAATACAAGGTCTCTATAATGCATTTGGCATTAAGTTAAGATTTTACTCACTGTGCCATCCACAAGCAAATGGACAGGTGAAAGCTTCTAACAAAACCCATAACAAATTGTTAACCAAAGTCATAATTGCTTTAGGTTAAGATTAACACTTACACATCCCCTTTTCTTTATGGGCGTATCATACTAGCATTCAAATCTCTATGGGTGATACCCTTTTATCTCTAGTCTTTAGAGTAGAGGCAATCTTGCCTCTTGATGTCCATGTTCCCTCTCTTCACATATCTATGAAAGATATCATTTATTCAAGTGATTATCATGAAGAACATCTGGCCTGACTTGAGCTACTTGATGATCATCACCTCATAGTGCTTAACCATATTTATGTCTATCAAGAACGAATCAAGTGTGCATATAAAAAACACCTAAAAAAATGAGAATTTAATATCAGAGACCTCATCCTAAAGGAAAACCAACATGTAATCAATATCGAGAAAAGCAAAAGAGGCAAGTTTGCTTTGAATTATATTAGACCCTACATCATAACCCATAAGTATGGATCAAGATCTTACCGTTTATCTTCTCTTGAAGACAAACTAGAACCTGAGATTCTCAATGCTTCACATCTTCATCCTTTCCTTTTTTAGAAAAGGATCAAATCCTAATTTTCTATCTAACTTAAGCTCATCCCTTGATTTATGAGATTTTCACCCTCACCTACCTATCCTTCTCCCTTTGAGGACAACTGATTACAACATAGAACCATGTGATTAACCATCATAGTCATAGCCTAATACTAAATATGGGTACCATGGCTCTACCGAAGGAATGGTTCTCATGGCTAATTTTCATCTCTAATAAGATGGAATCCCATGATATTTTGTCTCTCAAAACCAACCCTTTTACCTATTATTGACCTTATTGTGCTAATTTTTTTACCCTCAACAAAGTAAACCTCTAGGCCTAATTAGACTTGTCCATGTCTTAAACCTAGCATCATTATAATTGGGATATCAAAATATCACTTGGGTCACATGTATCTAGCATAACAGACTATTCCCTTGAAGGACAACTACCCAAAGCCTACAAACTATTTTTTTTTAAAGATAGATTACTCCCTTAAATGATAGCTACCAAAATATATAAACCCAAACCTAGACCACTCCCTTAAAGGATAGCTAAGTCAAATGGGTCAAAATTAATCATTTGAAACTTCTTACATCGATAAATTTCATAAACTTATCAAAAAAAGAAACAAAAGACCCTATATCAAAAATAGATCAAGCTATCCCAAGAAAGCTATAATTAAATTTCATATATAGCATTAGTAAACTTCTTATATCAATCAATATACACCTATCATAAGATATAGACTTATAAAATATGGCTCTTAGGTCACCTATAGAAAGGGGCACACTAACCCAGATAAAGTTACCTTACCTATCAACCCATCTACCTTTCACCTATCACCTATCACCTATTTCCCCTTTACACTATCTATAAATCAAGGGATTATGAGCTTACTTGACACAATGGGATCAAGACACATTTTTAATCTACCAAATCATGCTAATGCAAAACATTCAAAAGGCTTATGTTCCTTAAGCCAATCCAACTTTGGTTTTTGTTAAGTCCTTACCAATGAAAAGTCATTATGCTTTTTGCTTACACTCTTATCATTAGTTCATGTAGACATACATCTCATGATTCTCTTTTCTTTTTCCTACATTTCATTTATTATCTAACTTTATTTTTTTTTACATTACATCTCCATGATCATGAAAAATAAACATCAATAATGAACACAACATTATGAACCATATCCTTGAACCACATCATATAACATCATATCATAAGTATCATCCTATCCATCTACCATCAAACATCATATAAACATCATAAAACCACATCAATAACCATAATTGAAACATCCATAATTATTAACATCATATCCATGAACAAAACAAAAACATCATCCATAAATCATCACATGTGTATAAATATTGAGTCCACATCTCATAAGCATAAATCATAAAACATCAAAACATGTAAACCATGAACCATGAACATACATCATATATATATCATCATGCAAATCATAAACATCATCATATACATCATGTACATCAAATAAATGATACGTGTAATAATGTATAATCTCTCTCTCAAAGTATGTACATATTTCATCATCGACACACAAGCTGGTATCAAAATCATATACATATATACCTATACATCATATCATGTTATATCATGCCCCTAGGGAACCACTACCACTAGCCCCTCCTGCTTTTGCACCTACACTACCATCTAGTGTTAGTCCTCTTGGGATGCCTATATTTCCACTCACTTTAGAGGCCCACTATCTTGGATTTTTCATAGTTGGTTCACTTGCTAAATTGGCCATATACTCTCCCTATCTTGATTGCTCAATATACTTTACCAACACTATAGCCTCATAATACCTTAAATCCTCTATTATGGCTAAGTATCATGTCATATAAATTGTATCTAGTGGCTCTCCTACTGGTGTTACCATTGCTCATACCCTCTACCTTAGTGTATCCCTCTCCTAGGTCACAAAACCTAGGGAGGTCCTTCCCTAATCTCTCTCTACCATAATAGTGGCAACTTGACCCTATAAAGTGACAATCTAGCCCTAAAATGTGGTTATCTATCCCTATAAACCAATAATATATGCCTATGTAGCTTTTAGTGCTGCCCTTGCCTATCCATCCTAAACACTACCCTGTACCTATGCTCTAATTGGATCCACATCCATGGCCTATCAGCCTCCATCATCCCATCTAAAATTGGTCATCACATAAATGGCTTGGTACCATCCTACATAGCCATCAACAAAACTAGCATCATATATCCCTACTCTCATAGACAGCTCCTCATTGTCTAATACCACATCTACTGGCTATGGTTTTGATAAAAAACTCTACATCCTCCCTCAAATACCTCAAAAAAGAGCTAAAATCCCCTGTACAAGGTCATACTACCTCCAAACTCTATTTAATGGGATGAGATCAGTCTCACCCTTTATCCTCTCATAGATCCACCTCCATCTCTACAAAGATAATGTGTGATAACTATAAAGGACCCACCTAGGCTAGCCCACATATGGCCTCCAAATCATGTTACCCATAACCAAACCCTCCAAGGAATCCCTAAAATAGTTAATGTCCCTTGTCCCTCTACCTACTCCTATCAAATCATAATATCTCCTCCATCATAGGAAGCCCACTCTGTAGTTTGTTTGACTGTAACCATCCCATGATAGCCCCAAACGTCTTAAAACTTGAATGTTTTTGTATGCCCAACAATGGAGTATGAACCTAACATGAATATTATATCGTCTATGAGCTTGAAATGCCTAGAGATCCCTATATATTTTAACCAACACGACTGGTGCCCATACAAACACCATCATCTCAAGAAACATCTCTACCAACACTCCCAATAGTAGATAGGGAAATCATCAACTGCTCAAATCAAGTAACATGAAATAAGACACTACCATCATCATCATAGTCATCAAGTGCCTATCATCTAGTGCCCTCTAGTATAATGGCCCAAAACCAAAACCACCTAAATGCCACTTAACATGAACATGATCCTCACCATATAAGAATAACATCTACCCTTACCCAAAAAATTATCACCACTCTACCCAACAACTATTTCAAAACATTAATCCTACTTAAAAATTACCCTATCCTAACCTATCAAACAAAATCTAACTCTACCCACCAAACATTTCAAAAAAATCTCACTCTTACTACTTATACTTAGTAATTAACCCACACAACTTTCACAAATTTTTAAAACAATCCTACATATTTTACAACTAAACTTCCCTAAAAACACTTAATCACCGATGGTTCACCTAACCATCGATAGTCCTATCAACCTTTTTCTCTTAGTGTTTGATCACTAATGATTAGGTTGACCATTGATGGTTAGGTCGAACCATCGACGGTCACTATGTGTGATTTCCAATGGTGAAACCCTCTAAATCTACTATACCTAAAATATAAACAAAAAAATAAAAGTAACAAACACAAATACCTATTTTCATCCTACAACCTTCCCCAAACTAGAATCCTCACCCAATTTCACATTTCAATTGCTAATTTTTTAAATCTAACCCAAAACCTACATCTAGGTCAAAACCCACAAAAAACCTATAAAAATAACTATAACCTACCCAAATTCAACTTCAACACACCCAAATCAACTCAACTATCAATTTTAAAACATTCCCTACCTCATTACTTGATCACTATCAAGGTCAGAGCCCACATCCTACTACCTGACCATGTCCTCACCCACCCTGCATCTCAATCTAAGTTGGATCACCTTAACCACATGCCTATAACTAATCAACAACCTCCAACTCACCAAAACACTCAGTTAATTCTCACAACTAAATACCAAAGTTCCAAATCATCAAAATGCATGGAAACAAGGAAGTCAAAATTTAAAAAGTGAAAATAAAACTTTATTTTCACTTTTTATATTTTGTTCTTTTAGGGGTTTACATTGACCATTGATGGTTAGGGTGACTATTGATAGTCGACTTTAGGACCCATGGCCATCAACAGTTAGGAAGATTGCCTTTTAAATTTTTTTAAGCACCCAACCTAAGTGCCTAATTTTTGGAGATGACCTTTCTACCCAAACCAAAACCTAAACATTTTGGAGATTAACCTTCTTCGACCAACTATTAGACCACATCCACCTTGATGTTGGCTATTTTTGACCCAAACACTAGCATATTTCATGACAAACCTTGCATTGGTCTTTTTTAATGCACCGACTAACCTTACCATGTTGACCATTTTTTTTCAGCACCTCATGTATGACCAGACCATTTGTGTTTTTCAAGGGAGCACTTCCTACCTCAGATACCTAAAAAAACACTAACCCTATTTAGGATACTTATAGGGTCACTTGATCAACTATGACTAATATTATGGACTGGTTACCCTATCACTTGTACTTCTAGAACTAACCTTATTTTTACCAATGTTGACAACCTTAGTCTATGTGTGATCTTGGCTATCACACTTAACACATATTTGTGTCTCAAATTCCCAACCCCTTTTTTTCACCAACCTCATGACTCACCATATACCACTTATCAAACCCTAACCCAATTTTGGTTTCACCTCATTGACTCCCAGTTTGAGGGGGAACACCTCCCACACTTAGGGCAATCAAACCTTGGACCAATAATCCATTTTTATTTTATAACTTTTAAATTCAAAGCCACATAAAAAAAGGGGAAAAAGAACACCTCCTCCCACACTCAAGGCAATTAGTTCTTCAACCAAAAAATCTATTTTTGTTTTTTAGGCTGTTAATTCAAAGCCATATAATAAAAATGGGGAAAATGTAAACACTAGAAAACTATACTAGATGTTGAAATTCCTCTGGATACCTTAGGGACCACTTGATCCTTCTCGACCAACTGACCAACCTATTAGGACCCTGAGTCTATTTAGATACTTAGTTAACTAAACTCACTAACTTAATAACAAACTTTAAAACCACCCCTTTTAACTTACCCTAGCCCTTTTCTTCTAGACACTCAACTGCCAATGGGTGGCTTAACCATTGATGGTTAGCTTGATCATTCAAGGTCAAGTCCTCACCTCTCTAACTCATCATCAATATTGTGCAAGCTAATAAGGCACAATTTAATATGTTCACCTTATGTGGTGTTATAAAACTCCTAAGCATCAAAATCAACAACCTTACCCTTTAGAGAACCTTTTATCCTCCATCTCTCTTTGACTATAAAATGAGGGTAATAGGAGGTGAAATAGATCCATCCTCACAAGTATTCTTGCATATAGGTATTCAATCTTTCTAGCATCTAGTCTTCCTTCAACAACTCAACAACAACAAAAGAAACTTGAACCTCTATTGAATTTGCTTTTAAGTTCAAAGTACTATTACTCTAAAAAAATTTCCCCAGCCTTCAACATTATCCATCTAGAAATCTATAGGTATGTTGTACTTATTCTATGTTTCATTAGATTTCTAACCCCCTTAACCTGATTAGACCTATCTATACCTTATTTCCTAACTTTTAGATCCTTAATAGAACCATTATTAGACTATTCACCTATTTTTCAACTTCCTTTTGATCAACCTTTAGGAATCCATAGGCAACCACTGACGGTTAGCACAACCTTCGATGATTAGATCCAATCATTGATGGTTACCCAACCATTGATGGTTAACTTAACTGTTGATGGTTAACCCAACCATTGATGGTCACTGTGGTAGAAAATAAAAAATTATTTTCAGCCCCTTAACCCCAACCAAACCTAACTTTTTATGTTCCTACCTATTCACATACCCTTTTCTAATTTTTTGAACTTGACTTCACTCACTTTAGTATGAGTATTGACCTATTTTTACTATATTTAGTCATTTTATTTAACAAACATTCTACTTTTTTTTGTATTTCACTTCATTTACGTTATGAAAGTACCTCAATTTTATCTCTTTCAACTTTATTGTTATTAAGAGTGGATTGACAACCTCCTAACAAGCTCACATTTCTTGGATCTAGCTCATGTTAGGTAATCCACCCAACTATCTTGCTAACAACCTCTTTTATTAGTGCTTTCTTATCTACATGTTATTCCTTCCAAGCCAAAGAGGAGTTATTCATCTTCATCTAGATTACATGCACATCACCAACTAGGTATTTCTACCACACCCTTATTACTAGTTTCTTATCTTCTTCCAAAATTAAGAAATGAACAAAAATTAAGAGAAACATAGAGTCTCTTTGAAATCAACAAAGAGTATCCTCAACTATAATACTTGAGTGCAAGTTTATGTAATGGATGTATATTAAATTTAAATAGAGGATAATTCAGCTATGAATTTTTCTTTGAAGACCATAAAACTAACCCACTTCTCAATGTGAAGCAATAACTTGAAGTTGACATTTTTCATCAAGAGATCTTCCCCAATATGAATCCATGTATCAAATGATACATAAAGAAATTATTGGTATGAAATGAATATTATTATTGTAATTACCTATTACATATCTAAAAATTATCTTTATTTCTTGTAAATGCTTGAGTGATGGTTTACCCATAAATCTAGAAACTAGTGAAATCCAATAATTGATATCAGGTCTTGTCATACTAAGATATATACAACCTCCCACCATTATTATAAAATTATTTTTCATTATTTTAATTACTTCCATCTTCTCTCATAATATTTTATCCACTTACAATTGGAGTGTTAATGGGATTCAAATCTAGAATACTTTACTTATTTAACATGTACTGGGTATACTTGGATTGAAAAATGAATACTTGCTATTTACTTTGATGGACTTCCATACCAATAAAGTAATTCATAAGTCTAATATTAGTCATACAAAATTATTATTTCATATCTTTCTTGAAGATACTCAACATCTTCATAAATATGCTTGTAAAGATCAAGTCATCTACATAAAGACAAACATAAAATATTAGAACCCAATTCTTATATGAAAATAGTTGATTCAATTTTAATTAGTAAAAAACCTTGATCCAATAACTAGCTATCAATTATTGAGTACCAATCTCTTTGATCTCACTTCAACCCATAAAGATCCTACTTCAACACCTAAAATTCTTTACCTTTTGCCTCAAAACCTTATGGTTGACCCACATATACTTTTTCTTATATCATTCCACTTATGGATGTACATTAAAATACATTTAATGGATTTTTGATCTTTTATGAGTAGCTACATCAAGTATTAGTATTATAATATCTTTATATGCCATGGGTGCATATGTTTCCTCATAGTCAACCCTATATGTTTGTGCAAATCCTTTTGTAACCACTATAGCTTTTAGTTTGTCAACTATACCATCACTCTTGAATTTGGACTTATAAATCCACTTTTTACCAATGACATATTTATTTATTTGATGATAAAATAAATTCCATGTATCATTCCTCTCAATTGAATCCATCTCTAATTTCATAACATCAACCCATTATTTATTTTGACTAGCTTCTACATAAATTCTAGATTCAATAACAACATATGACAATGTAGACATCATATTTTCATCATAAAATAAATTAACTTATATATTTTGAATCTTTGTGGCATTAATCTCATTAATAAAATCCAATATATTATTGGTTGGATTAGAATTGAACAAATTCTTGTTCTTTCTTGGTGTTGATGTAGATGGATGACTAGTCTCTTGTAAAGTGATAATATTTTTCATATTGAACTAGAAACATATGTAGGAATTTATAAACCCTCAAAATAAAATTCAAGAGTCTACTCCCATTAAATTATGACTTATATAGCTACATGATCAAAATCAACATACACTTAATTTTCAAAAAAAATACAATCTCTAAAAATAATTGTGGGTTTACTAGCAGGATTATAAAACCTATATGCTTTACTTTCATCACTATAACTTATGAAAATATAAGGAACACTATTTCGATATAAATTTTACCTCTTATCATATAGAATATTTTTAAAATAAAAATAAACAAATACCTTAAGATGAGAAACAAATATTTTTCCCATACCAAGATTCATAAGGTGTCTTGTCTTTGACTGCCATTATAAGATTTATGTTAATGATGTAGATTATTGTTTTTATCACTTCAACACAAAAAACCCTTTCCAAGTTATTATTATCTAGAACAATCCCTAATAACTCCATGATGGATCTATTGTTTATTTTAGAAACATCATTTTGTGTGGTGTGTAAGGATTTGTTAAATGCCTTTTAATTCCATGTAAAACACAAAACTCATTAAATTCATTAGAAAAAAATTCACCTCCTCTATTTGTTCTTAAGGACTTGATGGAATGTCCACATTATTTTTTATCTAAATATTTGAAACTTTTTAAATATTAAAAATATCCACTCTTTTCTTTCAAAAAATAAACTCACATATGCCTTGTAGCATCATCTATGAAGGAAATGAAATAAACATTATTACCCATACTTCTGAAAGACATTGGTCCACAAAAATATGAATGGCCCAACTCCAAAGGTATGATTTATATATATTTTATATTATTAAAATAATATCTATGATGTTTACCAATAATACATGACTTTCATGCATCATCATTTTTGAAATATATCTTGGGAATACCTCTTACCATACCCTTTGTGTTAAGAATATATAATCTCTTAAAAGTGATATGACCATATTTTGAATGCCACAACATGTTAACATCTTCAATGATGGAGAAATAAATATCAACATTCATCATAATAATATTTAATAGAAACATCATATTCTTTTTCCATATATGATTTTATAATTAATCTATTTTTAGATCTCTTAAAAAAACAAAACAAACACCATCTTCAAAAATCATTTTGAAACCTTTTTCTACTAATTGACCAACACTAATCATATTATGAATTAGATTTATATAAAAATCAACATCCTTAATTTCAATGTTACCTTGATTTATGGTGATTCACATGTTGTTATTTCCTTAAACTTGGATGGACTTTCCATCTCCCAATTACTTAGATTTTGAGAGAGTCATCTAACTTATTGAAACCATTTTTATGACTTGTCATGTGATTTGAACACCGTAAATCAAGAAACCACCAATTATTTGCTTCCTATATTCCTAAATTACATGTGAAATGATAATCTAAACCCTATTGAACATCAATTTTATTAACTTAAAAAGATTTCATTTAATCTCTTGATTATCTTTATTCTTAGCCACTAGTATCTTATAATCTTTTATCATATGTCCTAGTTTTTTTAAATAATGACAAGTAGAGTATTTATTTATTTACCTATAAAGTTACCTTCATCTTTACCATTTTAATGAGTTTTTAAAATCCATTGATTCTGATTTTTTTTTCTTCTTTGGTCTTTGAAACCCTTACCTTGGTTTTAAGTGCCTATTTTAGATCATGTTCTAGATCACCTGTATATAGTCTCATCTTATCCTCATTAGACAAAAGAGAACCCACTAACTTATCAACATTGATAGTGGTCATACCATTACACTATTTAATAATGATCATAATAGTCAACCATATTTAACTTAAATATCTCAAAATATTTCTTATTATAACACTATCTCGGATAGTTTCTTTATAAATCCTCATTATATGCACTAAATGACTTACTCATATGAAATAATCTCCTAATCCATAATATGACATTATTAAATTCTCAAATTTAATTTTAAGGGTTTGAATTTTATATTATATTAACTTAATGTATCCTTGATATGAATTTTCCAAGGTATTTCATGCCTCAGGGATTCCTGCATCCTAAAATTCTTGAATAAATACTTGGATCTTTGGCACTCTAAATATAAAAGAAAGCTTGTACATCTGCCTTTTCTTCATCCTTTTTTTTTTTTTATGATATTGAGTCAAGGTATTATAATATAGAGGTGGTTTTTACCCATGGATAACATTATATAAAAATCTTTTCCATACAATAATTATTTTCAACTGATCTCTCCAATATTTAAAGTTATCACTTTTGAAGATGATAATATTTATGGGAGTAGAATTCATTGAAGCCATTGATTCTTTAAATAATGGCCCAAAACCATTTTTAACTTTTATTAAATGTGTATATGATAAAAAATTAAGGTTTTTAATGTATGGAATGAGTTAAATTAGTGTTTATTTAATATGAAATTGAATCTATGTATGAACCAATTTGTCTCATAATCACTAGATGTTAAACTAGTGTTATAAGTGAGATTGTTAACCAAAAATTATACTGAATGAATTCAAAATTGAAATGATATGCTTGATGGTATAAATTATTATATATTTGAAATAAAATAAAATATTAAACATGCAAAAAAAAATCCTAATTAAAATTAATGCACCACACTACCTTTGTGTGCAATTCTTATTAATAAAGAAAGTTAAAATAAGTTTATTACAAGGTAACTTGTATTGCAAGTTAAGTCTAAAATTACAACCTAAATAAATAAATTTAATTAACTACTAAGTAAAATAAAAATATACTAAATATTAAAAATTTAACTCAACAATAAGCTATGAACATTATGCAAAAAACATCTTCATCAATTAAGTAAACATGCACACTCACATACACACTAGACAAGTGAAATTCTAAAAATAAACTTTGAAAATATAAGTTTGACTAAAATAAATTTATATATTAGTTAAATAAACATTTAGTGAACTATAGTTAGGATTACATTTTATTAAATCCATCCACCAAGGCACAAATCCCTCTAGATATATGACACAAAGAGTCAAGCAGTTAAGGCCAAGATTGTGCCTTGGGTGATTTTGACGATGTGGATGCCCCTTACTAATGGATACTTAGCCAAAGGAGCTCATTTATTTAGATGTATGCTTACTTAGCATCGTAAATATACTGTATGTTTATTTCCAAAATATGGGTTAGATACTGACATTCTATGTAATTAAGTGATTCCATGTAATGCCGTTAGGTACATTAAAAAAAAGGACTTCAATTGACACTTCTAGCTATTTTTTTATAAAATTCTTGGAAAATATCAAAAATTGAACAAACAATTAATTTAGGAAAAATGCATTAAATAAACTTCCTAAACAACTAAAACACTAAATAAACAAAATCTAATATTATTAATCAAGTGCCCAAATTGGCATCATACTCAACATTGGCATGGAAAATAAATGAAGCATATCCATATATGAAGAAAGATATTATAGAAAAGAATAGGAAAATTCTAAATTTTTTGATGAAATATGAATAGCTATATGATAAAAAATTCACCTTAGAAATTTTATCTTTGATTTCTAAGGAATAGATTTAGATGATCAGAAATAGGTTTGGTTAGGAATGGGAAGAAATGGTGTATAATCATAAAATTCCCTATTTAGAAAAGGATATTGGCCATTAGGAAGACCTGAGACTTGAAAATACTAAATAATATGATGCTCCATTTTAAAGTTTTACTGTTGATTATTAATAAATGTTTTTTAGATATGATCCTTATCTTTATTCGTATCACTTAAAAAATATTATTTCTTCTTCTTTAGATTATTTTCTTATTATTTAGTATCAAATCCTATGGAGTCTCATTAATATTTCTCTATGAATGAGGGGAAAATGTTTACTAATTTATCAGATCAAGAAAATCCTTCTTTTGAATTTCCCCCAATCTTAAATTTAGTTTATTTTTTTGTAAGTTATTTTTCTCATATAAATGACTTTCCCTATTTCGAAGAGGTTCTTGTGAATGGTGAATAATTTGAGAAATAAATATCTAAGATTTATTGAAAATATGTAACTAGAAAAATGGTAGATAAGCTTTGGAAGTGTATAAGTTTTGGGATTTAGATCAAGAAGCATTGAAAAGGATTATATATGAAGAGTATTTTTTATCTCCCCAATGGATACTTCATGATTTAATTTTTTAAGTAGGAGGATAGGGATTTAGTATATATATCTAATTATTGGTAGCTGAATTTTTATAAGATAGAGGTTCAAATCTAGAAAGATAATTTTAAAAGGGAGTCTAAGGTGAAAGAATGTGAGTATGGGGTGTGTTTATATGAGATTCCAATAGAGTACTGGAACTTGAAAATTTTGAGATAATTCGGGGATTCCATCAACATATTTTGTGCTATGGATTTTAGATATTTTAATATTAGATCATTGTGGTATGTAAGGATGAAATAAAAAAATCAATTGATCTTTTATTTTCATCTATCTCCCTTGATTGACGGTACACATTTTTTATAGAGGTTATTTTAAGATATAGCTCTTAAATAAATATTTTATGGATGTTATTATTTTGTTCATTTGGCAAGGAACTATAGGGGTTAAAACCCTCCCATGATAAGAAAGAAGGTTATGCTTAGGTGTGCCATGAAAAAACATTTGGCCTTTACATTGGTTAATGATAACTCGTACAAGGATATTTCTAATCAAGGATTGCAACAAAATATTGGTATGTCATTTGAGACTAAAATATTACACAATGGGATATCATCACCTATAAAAATGGTATATGATGCATGAAGAGTGATATGGAGAAGAAGGTTGTTAATGAAAAAGGAAATGTGGAAAGTCACTTTGGTTATGTTGCACAAGATGATCATTGGTTGCCAAAGAATTTTTATTTCTATAAGAAGTTTTTTTTTTCAAGGAAAGGAAGGAAGAAAAAGTGATAACTGGGTTAGTTATAATATTTTAACTCATAATGGATATAAATTAGGTTTTCCTTTTATATTATCTAAATATGGGAGGGATAAAGGTTTTGGTGTGAATATATTAAAGGAGGTAGTTAAAGTTTTTATGTTCTAAAAAAAAAAGGTTTAAAAAAAAGGGAAAAATACTCTGATGAATTAAAGGGGAATGGGGAATTTATTTCTCCCTTATTAGCCTAGTTATCCCTTATTATTCTCAACCACTATAGGGTGTGTGATATTATTGAGTGGATGAAGGCATTTTAACATGCATATAAATTTATTATTATCCCATATTTGTGTGCTTGGGTTTGAAGGTTTTTTGAATCATTATTTAATGTTAAAATCATCTCTTCATAGTTAGTTGGAAGTATTTACAAGGTTATTTGGTAGTCAATATAATGATTGTTAGTTTTTTTTTTAATTGTCCTTTCATCTTGTACTATTATTGCTTAAATTTTCACAAGTTGGAGTGATATTTATATTGGTAGAGTTTATAAGGGTGGGATGTATTACATTCTTATTTTATGGTGGCATTTTTCATCATCTTAAGGCACATGTATGGCCATTTACAAATAATTAATTCATAATTTTAGGATTATGACTTATTAGATATAGTTAATATATTTGGGTACAAAACATTGTGCTATGGTTGAACATGATATTAGGGGGTTTGGAGTCTCATATGCATAATTGGGTTTGTGATTTTCTTTTCCTTTGCCCTCTAGTTCAAATGTCTATGTAAAGGCTAGTGTTTATGATATTTATACTTTTATTTCTATTTTTCAAGGATATTTTTGATAGAACATAAACCACTTAGGTTGAATCTTGTACCCATTGAGTGTGGGTCCCCAAGTATTATTTAAAAAAAAACAAAAAAAACAAGTACATAGAAATGGTGTCAATATGTTGTTAACCCTTTTTACAAATCTAGACATGAATATATAGTTTTCACCTCATGACCAGTAAAAATCAACTAACTTCTACAACCAACTATTTATAGGAATGCAACCCGTAAGGTAGTTTTATTATTAACTCAAACATAAATCTAACTTAATTTATTTACAGGGATGTCCTTATAAAAATAAGCATGCTCTATTTACATTTATTTAATTTAACTTACCAAAATCCTAAACTAAGTTAAGACTTTGGAAAAAGTCCTAACAAACCCCCCTATGATCCAAAGTCAATTCTTTGGACACATGCCAAGCATTTTTCTAATTTTTTAAAATTTGATTATGTCAAGGGGTTTTGTGAAAATGTCAGTTGTTTGATTAGTAGTTGGGAAATATATTGGATCAAGTGCTTTTTTTGCCACCAACATTCATAGATAATGATATTTGACATCCATGTATTTTGTTTTGGCATGAAATATTGGATTCTTAGATATATTGATTATAATTTGATTATAGGTGTATAACTATGTAAGAACAATCTAATAAATCTAAAGATCTTTAAGAATGCACCGTAAGTAAATAATTTATCTAGAAGCATCCCATGCTATGATGTATTTTGATTATGTTAATGAATTTTCCATGGTATCTTGATTCTTACAACACCAAACAATGGTAGTTGAACCTATATGCATAGTGTATCATGTTGTGGATACTTTGTCATCCAAACATCTGCCAATATTTTCATCACAATAACCAACAAGTTTGAAGTTTTTGTTATGGTGGTACTTAAGGCCATATGTTTTCATTCCTTGAAGGTAATGAAGTACTCTTTTTGTTGCATGCCAATGAATTTCTCTAGGCTCATGCATAAACCTAGACAAAATTCCAACTGAAAATGATATATCAGGCATGGTAGTCATCAAATATATTAAACCTCCCACTAACTGTCTATATTTTGTGCCATCAAAAAGGGCACAGTCATAATACTTAGATAATTTCAAATTAATTTCCATGGGAGTGAGTGAAGATTTGAAATCATTCATGCCAAACCTATTTAATAACTCAGAAATATACTTAATTTGTGAAATGAAAATACTTTGCTCTTTCTAAGTTATTTATATACCAAGGTAGTAGTGAACAAATACGAGATTTGTCATATCAAACCCATTTTTTAATTCCTTCTTCATAGACTTATTATGAGTTTCATCATTGCCTGTGATAAACAAGTCATCGACATAGATAACAAGAATCACCAATAAATTACCCAACACTCAAAAGTAAAGAGTATCATCAAATTCATTATGTTGAAAGCCAATTGTATTTAAGTATAAATCCATTTTTTCATACCAAGCCTTAGGTGATTTTTTAATCCCAATAGATATTTGATCAATTTACACACTTTGTGCTCTACACCCACTTTCTCAAAACCTTGGTGTTGTTTCATATATTCTTCTTCTTATAAATCACCATTCAAAAAGGCAATTTTAACATCCATATAATGTAATTTCCAACTATTATGTGCTACTAAGGCAAGGATCATACAAATAATGTGCCATTTGGTAGTTGGTCCAAACATTTTCTCATAGTCATTGTGCATAACCTTTCACAAGAAGTCTTGCCTTATGTTTATCAATGGAGCCATCTAATTTATACTTAGTCTTATAAACACATTTACATCCTATTAGTTAAACATGTGGAGGAGGATAAAACAAAACATAAGTATTATTGTTTAGTATTACATCATACTCACTTTTCATTACTTGTTACCAAACCTATTCATTAAAAGCCTCCTCAAAAGTAGATAGCTCAGTGGAAGAAGTAGTAAAAACCCTTGTATATTTCACCTATTATGAGAACTCTTAGGATGTATTAGACCAAATTCATCTTCTTTAGAGTTAGATAAATTAATTTGAGCCCATTTTAGATACTTATCTAAATTATTTATATTAGGAACACCAAAATTCTCATCATGTGCATCATTCAAAGTAAGACTTAGAGAGGAAGGAGAAGGGATATTGGTCTCATACCATAACCTATGAGAGTTGGCCTCATTATTTAATCCCTTATCATATTTTACAATCTTCCTCTCTAACCTATCAAATTAAGAATCAATCTTTGTAGTGTTCATAATACCAAATGCATCAAATACCACATCCTTACTCACTATGAATTTTATTGTATCCTATGCAAACAAATGATACACTTTTTATTTTCTGAATATCCAAGAAAGATGTATTTTTGACTTTGTGGTTCCAACTTAATTCTATGTTCAGTGGGAACCAAAGCAAAAAAAAAGGCATCCAAAAACTTTCAAGTGTTTAACTTTTGGTTTAAACCCATACCAAGCCTCATATGGAATTTGTCCCAAAAGTGTAGTTGTAGTGGACTTGTTTCTCAAATACACTGTAGTACCAATGGCTTTGGCCCAAAACTTATCTTTGAGTTTTTTATAGTGTAACAAAGCTCAAGTTGTGTCTTCTAAAGTTCTATTCATTCTTTTAGATACTCTATTTTTCTATAGAGTATAAACATTACTATATTTTCAATGAATTCCATGTTCCTGACAATAATCTAAAAAATCATTTGAATTATACTCACCACCATTATCTGAATGAAGAGTTTCCAAGTGTGAACCTATTTATTTTTCAACTAAGTATAACCAATCAACAAACTTAGTGAAAATTTATGATTTATTTTTCATTAAATACACCCATGTCATCTTAGAAAAATCATTGATAAATAACACAAAATACCTACACCCTCCAATGGATGACTTCTTCACGTCACATACATCACTATGAAATAACTACAAACATTTGTTAACTCTCCATGAATAATTCTTAAGAAAAATTTACCGATTTTGTTTGACAAAAACACATGATTCAAAATAAATACTATCTTTGAGAAAAGTGGGCCACCCACTCACCATACCATATCTCTATAAGTCCACTAAGGAGTGAACATTCAAATGTCTATAGCAGAGATGCCACAACCACTATGTATACAAATTACCTATACCTATATCAATAACTACCACAAGTTCTACTATGGGAGGAAACACTTTATAATGCAATCTAGCCAAATTTCCATCCTCGTATCCTATATACATGGTTTTGTATCCATCCTTAATTGAATTGATATAAATGAGCCCATTTTCAAGCATAATTTGATAACCTTTCTTTCAAATAGTTACCAAGGAAAGAAGATGTTTTTGCAATGTGGTACCATACCAAACATTCTCCAAGTATTTGATAGATCCATTAGGAAAGAGGATTTGAATAGACCCAAAACCTTGTGGAGTATGTGTAGACTTATCTACCAAGAATAATAAAGAGACAGAAACTTCTTTGAAAGTCCAAAATAAGTCTCATTTGAATTTCATGTGTTTGGTTTCTCCTATATCTAAAACCCATACATTTGTGAGCTCATATCTAGCCTCATATTCCATATAAGTAATGTTTCCTAAAGAAATGAATGCAGATTCATGAGAAACATTGCTAGAATCATCATAATCATGGTCAACATATTGATCAGAGTTAGAATTATTCATTTTTTTTGGCTTCTAAATTTTGTCAAAAAGAATCTTACACTGAGAGGCAATGTGACAAAATTTCCCACATCGATGACACTGAATGTCTGATATACCTTGACCTCTGCCTCTATAAGAGTTATGACCATGTCCTCTATCACTCATCTCATTTGAATGAGAATGGTTATATTTTTGATTTGAATAATTATTCTAATGATATCCTCTACCTTGGTTTTGAAATATGCCTCCTCTATAACCTTGACCTCCTTTATAACTGTTCCTTCTATAGTTTTGTTGACCAAATGAAGGTGAACTAGGATTAGACTTTGCAACATGGGATTCCTCAATTTTATTGGATTTATTGAGTATAAATTGGTCATATTGAATAATTAATTTAATAAATTTATAAAAAGTGATGCATGTGATCTTTTTATAGACATGTAACATTTATATAAAGTTCCTATAGGACACAGGTAGTCCTTTCAATGCAATAGTAACTATGAGATCATCATCTAGTTTTTTAAACCCAGCATTAGTATACTTAGTAGCAATATTCTTCAACTTATACATGTATTATCCTATATCCCAATATTCTTCTAATGACAAAGTAAACAATTGCATGTGGATATCTATCTTCTTATGCTTAGGTTTCTTATCATACAAATCAAATAAGGTTTTCCATGTAGTGTAACTATGGAGAGAGTTTTTAATATATATGTATCCTGAGTACAAAAAAAATTGATTAAATCAAAGGTCTTAGAATCACATAGATTTTAAAAATCAAGTTTGACCTATTCTATAGGCAATGTAGGGTTTTCATTCTTTACAACATCCCATAGCTCATTGAAAACTAATGAAGCTTCCATAAAAAATTTCCAATCAAAATAATTAGAAATCATTAATAAATCACCATCTAAAAGTAAATTATGAATGTTTAGCATTTTGAGATGAAATTACATGCTACAATAAAATTAAGTGGTACATAATTTAAAATAAGTGTGATAATTGAAAGAAATAACACACTCATTGATATCACTTTGCACAAGATAATGCAAAAGATTTTTGATGGATTTTGTATTTAACCTCACCAAAAAATAAAAATATTACACCCTTATTTCACTAAAATACACCCTTATTTCACCAAAATACACCCTTATTTCATCAAAATACAACCTTATTTCACCAAAATCAAAAGAAACAAACTTCTATTGTATTTTTCCAACTAGTATTCATGATTTTACATGTATGCTTTTTAAAACTTGAAAAGCATATAAAAAATATTTAAAAAGGGAATATTCCCTTTAAAAATCATATACCACATAGAAAATTCTTTCAAAAAAGATATTGGAACCCTTGACCTCATTTTTTCAAAGCTTTACACAAAATTAGCCCTTCCAAGTGCTCTAAGAGCATTTACAAGTTACAAAGGGAGAATTTTACACATAAAGTTGATTTTTTACTCTATGAGAATTTTAAAAAAATTACTTGAGCATGTAAAATATGATTTATGCATGAGAATATTTCCAAGTACGTAAAATCTCTTTGCATTATTTTGTGGGACCCTCTCAAATTCTAGATTTTTGAAATTTTTTATTGGAAACTTTACAAAATGATTTTTTTAAATTTTTCTGAGACTTCCAATGCCATATTGGATGCCATGGCTACTCTATAAAAATATGAAACTATTATTACACTATTCTTGGCCATACAATTCCATACAAGGCCATGCCATTTAGGATTGAGCTTTGTTTGAGACTATTAGAAAGGAATTTGATGAAGTAAAACTAGTTTTTGATGAGTTGGGGTGTTAAGGAGGCTTTGCCAGTGCAAATATGGATCATATAACTCAAAAATTCATTTAGGATAACATCTTAGAGGCATTTGGATACTAGTTTTGGTATTTAGAAACTTAAACACAGATAAAAAATTGAGCAGATTGATTTAAAAAAATGGAAGCCATACTACATAATCAAAAAAGTTTCCAGATTGAATAAAGCCATACAAATGGCTGTTTAGGCAGATTTTAGGGGTTTTAAATCACATTTGATCAAAATACAGCCTTTAAAACCATTCTACAATGTTGAAAATGAAATATTTGAGTTCTATACATGAAAGAAGAGCTATTCTAGGCATATGGCTATACAATATAGGCTTATTTACACGTAGATGCAATGTAAAATATTTGACAAATTGAATATTTTGATAATTTTTCAAAATTTTAACCTTAGACCAAAGTTACCAAAGGGCATACTTTATACCACTCATGCATTTTTCCAAATTTAAATTCATGTGAGGCTTCTTTATTTCCACATGAATAAATCTTTTACCTTTACTTTCACTCAAATTCACCATGTTCCCAATTACCACTATCTGATACCACTGATAGAACATAAACCACTTATGTGAATCTTGTACCCACTAAGTATGGGTCCACAAGTATTTTATTAATTTAAAAAAAACAAGTACATAAAAAGGGTGCCAATATGTTGTTAACCCTTTTTACAAATCTAGACATGAATATATATTTTTCACCTCATGATCGGTAAAAACCAACTAAATTTTACAACCAACTATTTATGGGAATGCAACCTGTAAGGTAGTTTTATTATTAACTCAAACATACAACTAACTTAATTAATCTAAATTAATTTATTTATGAGGGTGTCTTTATAAAAAGAAGCATTCCTTGTTTACATTTATTTAATTTAACTTACCAAAATCCTAAACTAAGTTAATACTTTAGAACAAGTCCTAACAATTTTGAGAAGAGGTGTTCATTGTTTATCTTTCATCATGGGGGGTTCCTTAATTTGGTCAGAACTTGAAGATCATTTAGAACTTGAACATCATGTGGGATTGAAATAGGATTCATATTGTCTCTAGGTATTCAAAGAGGCAAGGTATCTTTATTTTGTTTAAAGTTTCAAGGGTATGTTGATAACATTTCCATGGAGTTTTCCTTGAGATAGGATGTGAGTGTTGTGATGGTTTTAAAATTTTTAGAGGAGACCATTACTAGATTAATTGGTTTTTTGTTAGAAGTGTAGAAATGGTACCTCTCTAAAATAATGGGACTCTTTACAAACAAGAGTTATTAATCCAATGTAGAAAACTAAATGATATGTGAAGGGGAATCACTCATATTTCATTGTCAAATTTACGAGACATTATGGATCTTCACTTTCAAAAGCATATTATTTAAAAGGGTATATTTTTAGTCATTTTTTTATTATCATTTTAAACTAAATTCTCTTCTTTGAAACAAGAATATTATCAACCTACCATTAATTTAATACAAACTATTGAAGAGAACTATTTTTGAGGTAAAAAAATGTAATGATAAAGCATTATATCATAAGGTTTGGTGAAAATTATTTTCTTAGATGATTTCAGTTTTAAAAACCATATTATTTCTTGGAATGAATCTTATCTTAAAAATTATTTGGCTATGGAATGTCCTATTGGAAAGGGTGGTGGGAGTCTAGGTAGATGTTGGTCGAAGATTTTTTGATTCATTTCCCTAGTATATTCCTTCTTGTTTTGATGATAATTATATGTCTGTAGAAGAATCAACATGGGTGTTATTACTTTTTAATGAGGATATGCTTCATTTTTTTAAATTTGGATTTACTAAAGGATTCCTTTTCTCTTATAATTTTAAATCAAACTAAAACAAAGGAGTGGTAGCGGGGACTTTTTAGAATATTTTTTAGCTTTTTTATAAATGGAAGTGCAATAATTTATGATAAAAATATTTATTGGGCCTATCTATCAAAATTAATGTTTTAAAACTATATAAACTCCATTATTAGTGGTTGCATAAGATGTTGCTATTTTTTTATATTTCATTTGTTTGTTACTTTTTGGTTTTTTATCACTTTTAGTATTTTATTATTCATTTTCTAGGTTAAAGCATTGGATAACATATTGTTGAGCCTTTATGGCATTGTAAAGTTTTTACTAACATTTTTATGATATTAATGGAATTGGTGAGGGATCCACAAAATATATTTTATTGATATATATTATTTGGTTACTTGTCATATTATTACTAAAGTTATTAAGCATAGTTTTGTTGAGTCTAAGTGTTTATACTATATTGAGTGCTTCATGAATACAATGTAGTTAAATTACCCTTCACTGTGAAGGACTTCTTTAAATGTTTATTTTTCAATGAATGCAACAAATTTTAGTTATGTTTCATTCTGCTTGAAAATTTAAATATTTTATTACAATGAAATCAACTGATTTTAGTTATGATTCATTATGGTTGATTTATTTAAATGTTTCCTTCCAATGGATATAATAAATTTTATATATGTTTCATTATGGTTTTATTCTTTAAATGTTTCCTTATAATGATTGCAAAAATATTTAGCTATGATTCATTATACTTATCTTTACTCTAATATTATTTCACGATGTAATGCTTGACTTCTTATGATATGCATGTAATGTAACAAATTTTAGTTAATATTCATTATGCTTATATTTATTGTATTATTATTTCATGCTTAGTTATGTAAAAATTGAGTTCTTTAAAGGTTTCATTTTTATGAATGCAATAAATCCCAGTTATGCTTATCATTATTGTATTATTATTTCATTGTTTAGATATAATTTTATATAGAGATAATATTTATTTCAATTATGTTTCACTTCTATTACCAACAACAAACATTATAGTTATTATTTAAATTGTTAATTTTTGTTTCTAAATGTATGTCTCATTCAAACATCATCATATGAATATATAGATAATATTCAATTTTTAGTCACTAGATAATTCCTAGTACATTGAAAATAACATTATGTAACTAGACATAATTTAATAAATTGTATATCACCATTCAATATGAAATGATTCATCCCTAGCTATGGATGAATATTTTTTCTTTCTTATTTTTATTTTGTTAGTAATTAGAGTATTTATTTGATCCCTCTTCCTTTCCATACCCTTTGAGACATGTACTTGTTCAATTCCAATCATTGATGTTGGGCCATTATTTTTCTTTAATCTTCCTTATTTCCATATAAGTGGTATCAACAACTAATATGATTCCCTCATTGTATTTAATTTGACCAATCTCCCTCATTTCATTTTATAAAGATGATAACAATGTGGTTAATTAAATGGAAAAATAAAAATAAGAACAAAACTATAAAAAAATATTAATTTAAATAATAGATAGAGCTTATCAATTGATCAATTTTTTTTTCCAAATAATATCTTTCGATGTTCCTTATCCTTCTCTATTTTCCTCTTCTTTTAAAAAAAATGTGCTTCAATATGGGCCTCTTCACTAATTTTTCTTATGGACCTTATCTTGGAAGATAGTAAATTAATTATATTGGTGCAATCAATGCTTTCTTAGCCTATTTTTCTCAAGAATTAAAGACGCGTTTCATTGATTTAACTGTAACATTAGGAAAAAGGGATGTTAAATACATTGCTTTATTGATAGTAAATTTTCTTGGGTTTGAAGCTAAGAATTTTATTTTTACCATCATTTCAAACATACTTTATAATGTAATGACCACCTTGAATAATTTTGTTGTTATTTCATTAACTAGACACATTTTATCATGCATGAACATGTTTGTATATTACATAGAAATTCCTCTTCCTCCACCAAAGATACTATACAAAAAATTTATATCCATGCATTTAAGTGATAAATAAACTCATTTATTAAATAAAATAATTTAAAAGGATCAACTTAGTCATCTATAAGGCATGTGGTCATTGAACATGCATATAAGAAACCATTTGTTCTCCTAGACATTAAAAACACAACTAAAGCCACTCATTGCAAAGGTTTCCAATCCTAAATAATACTAATAAATTAAATCATATGTACTGTAAAATATATAAGTCAATAAAACCCCATATTGTGAGTCTTTAATGGAATCTAAGTTTAATAGACTATACCTTTCATCATATTTAACTTTACCATCTCCTCTAAAAAATTATAGTTTTAAAATGTAGAAATATATGTAATGCTACCATATCCATATATATAAAATGTATATATATATATATATATATATGATGATATAGTCTATATATATATATATATATATATATATATATATATATATTACATATACATTTTACAACTAATTTTTTAGAGGAGATGGTAAAGTTAAATATGATGAAAGGTATAGTCTATTAAACTTATATTTATAAGGCATTCAATTACATAACTTAAAATATATAACATGAGGTGAGTTCCCAAATGAAGTAAATAATACACAAACAACAATATTCCTAGAAAAATGTATATAAAATTTACAAACCTAAAAAATGCTTTCATGATAACTAATGATCTTCTCATAGATCAAAGCATATAATTATTCATAGTATTGAAATTCATAATGGTATGGTTGTCCCAACCTACGTGAAACTCCCATTTTTATATTTCATCCCAAATCATAATAAATTAATGTTTTTTGTGATTATTTGATGGATGTTTCTTGTCATAGTCTTGTGTATTTTTTTGAAATTTATGAAGCATATTCACAATAGTTCAAAATATAGCATGGAAAGCATGATTAAAAAGGTTGGCCATCATCCCATGTGTAATATGTAATATTTTACAAGAAATAATTCCAATCCTATGTGTTATATATATATTTTATTTAAAACTAAAAATAATGTGACATGCAATCTACCTTTTCATCATTGATTTTATTGATAATATAATTCTTCATAACTATCAATTCTTACTAGCTAATGGTGGGCTAAAATATTCAATACACTCATCAAACATGTCTTACCATTTATTTCTTAGATCCAACTTAGGGTTAAATTCCTAATAGTTAGGTTATAAATTATCAATAAAATAAGATAAAATAGTGATAACAAATAATAAAGTAAAAATAATTAATAAAAGTAGTATTGAACTTATCTGGAGAAATTTTGGTGTCATAGAAAAAAAATTGGAAATAGTGTGAAAAGTATCATCATTAAAAATTAACACACTTGTTTGTAACCATGTTCATGTGTTTCTTTAGGATTATGCAACATGAACATAATTCATATCCCATAATTGAGACTTTATTATTGTATATTAGACTTATAGTGGCCATGTAATCATGAAATTCACACTTTCACATTGAAAATCCTATAATCAAGCATATTAATACCATTTTGGTAGAGCAACAATAATTAGTTAATTATGTTCTTTAGATCTTTAGGATCAACACCATGCACTAAAATTTGTTTATGCTCTTCACTAGCATCAAATTTTACTAGAATTATACAAGACATTAGACCATTATTTTGTAGTAACTTAAGTAATATCTCAAACATATGCTTAACTCTATCTTAATGGACATGAGAATCAATACCAACTTTGAAATCAAATTTATCAAATTTTGACCTAATTAGTTTCTCATATGAATCAACCATATAAGAAGAACACATAGTTATATACTTAGTTTTAAAACCCATTATAAAATAATCTATTCAATCCCAACCCATATTAATTTTCTTAACTTATTTCACCAAAAAATCTAATTACTCACAAGTAGAGATTGTGTTAACCCCACCAAACACTCCATGAGTCTCAACATGATTTAAATACATCAAGGTCTTATGGGATATGCTTTATCATTAATCGCTTATGATAAGTTATGAGGCTTAAAGTCATTACAGATATCATCCATAAAAAATGATCAAAGTTTTCCTACACTTTATTAAAGTACATAATCATGTCTTCAGTTCTTAAGATTTCATCATAACTCTGAATTATGTAGTATCTCATTACACCAGTAATGTTATTTTCATCAACATCATCAAAAAATTTACTTGAGAATAATGACTCCATGTTATTAAATAATTATTTTACCTCCCCAAGTTGATGATAATACCATATTGACCCTTTATTTAGGTTCATAAATCCTTTCCTTGATTGTCCAAATTTTCACCTTCTACTATTAGCTTTCACATTTTATTTAGCTTCATCAAGTACATCATGTATATCACTTTCAATATTGAGTTCAATGCCTAAAATTTAAATTGATGGTTGAACACATTGAGTAATCTTATGTTCTTGACTTTCATAATGTATTATGAATTGGTGCAAATAAATGTGCACTAATGGCATCTCTTGCAACATCATGTAAAAAATTATGTGGATTATGAGTGTTCGTTTGAAAATTCATTTGTTCTAAATGAATGGAAACATGACCTTACAAAGTTTTGTAATTTTTTTGAGTGTTGTTCCCAAAATCTGTCACTTGTTTTTGTGGACAACATGTCGACCAATTTTGGTCCTGCAGGCCAAAATGGTCTCTTTCTTTCTTTCAAAATGTTTTGAGCAGTTAAGTTTTTCAAATAATCAAGTATTTTTAGCTAAGGAAATCGTAGGTTCAATAGGTGGACTTTCTCAAAGGGAAGTTCAAAATACTTTAGGCATTTCCTAAATGTTTTGAGGATGGTTCAATGCTGAGGTTCAATCAAAAGACTTAATGGTGGGGTTCAAAGAATTGGAATGAACCGTTGAACCATTGAACCTTGACTTTGAAAGGTTCAAAGGTTCAATGGACTCAAATAATAAAAGGATTCAAAGGTTCAAAGGTTCAATGGGTTTAACGAGTTCGAAGGGTTGAAATTTCAAAGTTCGAGTGAAAGCTTCAAGTGAATGGATGAAGCAGAAGATTCTAGAAAAAGGTTCAACCAAATGGTTTAAAGAATTGGTTCAATGATGCCTTGAGCGCATAAAATAAAACTAAGTGAACACGGTCCTTTACAAAACATTGAATCGCCGAACCATTAAACTTTGAACCATTGAACCAAAAGAGTTCAAGGTTCAAGGTTCAAAGTGGTTTAACTGACCGGTGATGTCCCTGTGGATGTCAAATTCAAGGTGATGGAATAATCGTTGATTTTCAAAAAAGAGCGTAGACATGAGAACAAACTCAGTGACTAGCCAAGAAAGGCACTAAAGGCACCAGTAAAAAGTGAGAAAATAGCCTTGAGAGCTCAAATCACCAGGAAGAGACAAAATGTAGTAAGGAAAGAGGGAACAACTACAAAAAAATCCAAAAAAATATGTAGAAGAGTTATTCTAGTAGGTGGAACAGTCCACTAGGTGGACCTCAGAGAACACAAACATTCAATGGCGTGGCCTATTTTTCTTCATTAAGTAAAGGTGAATGGACATCTATGTAATCATCATAAAGAAGACTAGGCAACCCATTCTTAGGAAAAGACATTTGAGATGATTTAGAACACAAAAGTTAAGGGCGATAACCTGTTCTAGCATGGCCCTTTCACAAAATATTAAATGCATTCAATGTAGCATGGGCCATTTTCATGAATACGAGTGCCCAAGTCTTCCTTTGAATGCTATATATTGTAATCTCTCATTTTGTAGAAGGGGATCTCTTAGTTATTAAAATTGAAACTCTGCCCAAATTGAAAGGCATTCTTGAGACTTTAAGCTCAGATTGTTAATCATATTTTTTTAAGTGAATGAGAAAGCAAGTGACCTTTCAGACTTTGTGTTGAAATAGCTTGTGTTAATCTAGGAAATCATTCTTATGTCTTTTTCCTAAATACAATCTTGTCCATTTAATCAAATGAGTAGAATAAGTGGAAATAAGCTAGAAGATGTCCTAGAGCTGATTGTGGGAGACTTTGTGCTACCATAATTGTCTTTAGTCAGTGTTTTATTGCAAAGGATATTGGAGAGACTTTGAGCTATGTTTATCCTTTGTAATCTTTTACTCTGTTGTAGTTGAAGTGGAGAATTTATGTTACACTTTATTCTACTGTGTTACTTTGTCCTAAATCAGTGAGAGAAGTAATGAAAGACTTTGTGCTTTCATGGGTTTCTTGTGGTTATAATTACTACCCAGGAAGTCTTCCTCTAGTTTTCTAAACATCATTTCTGAAAGAAGTGAAATGCCTTCAGAAATTACCCAGGAATTCTCCTTTTCTTTGTGAACATAATCTCTGGAAAAAGAGAGATGGATGGTATGATTTCACCCCTGTGTCTATTTTTAGTTTATATATATATACTATAATTATAGGGAACCTCCCCTTGATGAGAGGAGAGATTTGTCTCATTCTGACTATGGTTGATGTACCCATGTTGCCATCATTCAGTTGATGATAAAATATTCACCCAATAGTTTTTGGCAACTCTGTTAGGGAAGAACAAGCAGTTTGAAGCCTCAAGCTTCAAATTGAAGCAGTTCCAATTCTTTTCCATTTCCATTTCACACTCTGGCTGATCCATCGTATACATGAAGCTAGAGAGCTTGAGGTATTGTTGACCTTATATTTGAGTTGGTATAGCTAAGTAATTTTGATCTTTTTTCTCCACCATCTTGCCTTCAATGAACCAAGATTTTTCCTCCTAAAAGCATCAGGTCCCCAATACCAAGCAAAGCTTCTCTTTCCTCTACTAGTAGAGCTTTGTCTATGCATATCCCACATATATTTGTTATCCCTCATTTTAACAGCCATATCATGGCAACTCAAGGCCCCTAGGGTAATACTTTTGGTCCTCTGAATCTAACCCCACCTTTACATGAGCTACCCTGTAGTTCAAGGAAGAGTTTTCCCAAGTTCTATGGTGATGGGAAAGTTCATCTTGATGAACATATTACAGCCTTTTGCATAGGCTATAGTGTGATAGGTTTTGAATATGAAGGCATAGTAGTCAAACTATTTGTGGAAACATTGCAAGGCACTGCAGCAGACTAGTTTTATCATCTGCAAGCACAAATAGTGACTAATCAGAACACTCTCAAGGCCAAGTTCAAGGTTAGATTCAACCCTGTAGAAGATGCACATGCCCTGTTAGCTTAGCTTACACAAATGAAGAAGGAGCCTCATGAACCCATGCAAGAATTTATTGCTAAATTTGACAAGCTGAGGAATAGGATTCCTATAATTACTCAGCTGACACCTAAAAATCTTAAATGCTTCTTCATCAATTCTTAGCTTCCTAAAATGAGTTTCCTATTGGGGTGGGCTAGCCACATAGATCTTGCTGTAGCTTATATTTTGGCCACTAAGGTTGAAGATGATCTTATCTTGGTAGGAAAGATAAGAATAGATCTTAACAAAAATAAATCTTCTTCATCTTCTAAAAATTTCTTTGCAGGCACCACTGATCCTATGGTGTAAAAGCTAGAAAATGAATTGCTAGCCCTAAAAAAAAATGGCCCAAGGGATGTCTACTCCTCTTTCTTATTAGGATATACCAAGGAAGATGTTTCCCAACTAGTCATATCAAGGCAATGTTGCCAAAAATCAAGGGTAACCAAATCATCTTCCTCCCCCACCAAGGAAGCTTGCCATTGAAGCAGTACCAGCTAACTCATTAGTTGGTTATTTTGAAGCTAAACATGATTTCTCTTTCTAATCTGAGTTGAACCAAGAAGATGACATTGATCTCTTTGTAGAAGGCAAAGAAGAATTAGCTGGTGACTCCAACATTGGTTTCCTGAATTACCAAGATGAAGTTACAAGTAAGGGGGAAGTGTTTGATGGATCATACACTATATTTACTAAGTCCCAGAACTAGTCAACTCAAAAAGCTAATAAGAGAAAATAAGGGAAGAATCTTGACCAACAATTTCAATTGCTAAATGAGGGACTTCTCTGCCTTTCCAATTAAAGGACCTGGTGAGAAATAAAAAAGTAAGTACCTCAAGCAATCCTTCACCTTCTTCGTCAATCTCTCAGACCAGTCCCACACCTAATAAAACCTAGAATAATGGACTTCCTTCCTCTGTTCCTAGTTATTTTTTAGTCATTTGATATTATTGACCATACTAGGAAGACCAAGATCAAAATGTCTAAGTTTGAATACTTACAAGCCAACCCTGAGCAATTGGATAGGTTAGTTGAATGCATCAAGAACAAAACTATCCCTGCAAGAAAAATTGTTTCGAAGGTAACTCATGATCCCCCAAAGAACACATCTGCCTGAAACAATCTTGTCATTAATCCTCCTATTGCCCCTGGGAAAATATAACCTTTCTATGTTTCTCTATTGATAAATGCTCATAAGCTGAGCAATTGCATAATAAACTCTAACTAAAACTTTTGGGAGATGTTTCTCCTCGGAAAAAAAACAAGTGCCACTTTTGTGATAGATCAAAGATGCCCAATTTGCATTTGTGGGTCTTCCCAGATAAGAGGATTAAAATGACAGTCTTGGTGGCTGATGTTCCAGCTTCCTATTGCATTCTACTTGGCCAAATTTTTTGTAAGGATATTGGTGGAGAATTGAGCATGGACCTATCTAAGGTGAGGATACCTATCAAGGGCATCATGCAAAGGCTAATTCTTAAGAAGGAATCAAAATACATTGTCACCTAAACATTAGCCCTTAAATCTCAAATTCTATTTGAGTCCTCAAGAATGGGTAATTACTTTCTATCTACTGAAGATGTTTCTATTTTAGCAGATGAAAGTTTACTAGGTGACAATCCAAAAAATTTAGACAAGACATTAGAAGAATTGGTAGAGCATAGTTTAGATGAAAAAGGATCTTCCCTCCCTAATGAAGAAAAATATGAAAGAAGATTAGATTCTAATGATGTCTAGATTCTTGAATTTGATGGCAGCTATTCTTCTACCAGTTTTGGAGCTACAGTTGTTTTTATATCTCCTTAAGGAGATATTTTCCCCTATTCATACAAGTTGCAATTTGGCAATACCAACAAAACTATCAAGTATGAATCTTTACTACTTAGATTGAATGCTACTCAAGCTAAAGGCATCAAACTTCTTCACACCTGGGGAGATGCTGAGCTAGTGATTTATTAGGTGAGGAACCTGTATCAAACCAATAATGAAAGATTATGACATTATCACAATCTGGTGTGGGACTGCCTTGAAAGTTTTGATGCTTTTAGTATTTCTACGGTGCCCATAGAATTCAATAATCATGCAGATTCTTTGGCTATCTCTACAACCCTCATGGCTCCTCACCAAGATTTCAAAGAGCACAAGTACACTATTGAGCTAGTTTTTTGACCAAGTGTACTTGATAATGCTAACCATCAAATCATGTGCTAGATTGAAATATAAGAGTAATGAATTATGGTAGTAGATCGTATTGCTGCATATCAAAACTAGGTAAAGAAACTCTTTGACAAGAGAGAAAAGATTCATGGTTTTCAAATTAAAGATCAAGTCTTGTTGAGGGGTAAGAAGAGAAAACCAAAAGGAATGCATATAAAATTAGATTCCTGGTAGATAAGTCCATTCACTAATCACTTATTCTAGGGTGAAAATAGTCTCTTACTGATATATTAAGATAGAATGCCATTTTCACTACCTCACAGTGGGCAGCATCTGAAGCACTTCAATCTTTGAAGTATCAGATAAGTCCAATTATACATATGTATAGTATTTCATTATTTTGTGTTGTTCATTTGTTTTTGGCACCTTTATTTGAGTGGCATGACTTTGTATCCCAATGGCATAGATAAAGGCACTGAGATTATGGATTTTACTCCCTTCAATTGTTTCAAAATTTCAATCGATGGAAGTTCCCCAACTAGAGCCAGCTGTTCCCAAAATCCATCACTTGTTTTTATGGACAACATGTCGACCATTTTAAGTCTTACATGCCAAAATGGTCTCTTTATTTCTTTCAAAATGTTCTAAGCAGTTAATTTTTTCAAATAATCAAGCCTTTTTAGCTAAGGAAATCATAGGTTCAACAGGCAGGCTTTCTCAAAGGGAAGTTCAAAACACTTGAGGCATTTCCTAAGTGTTTCGAGGATGGTTCAACACTGAGGTTCAATCAAAAGACTTAATGGTGGGGTTCAAAAAATTGGAATGAACCATTGAACCATTAAACCCTGACTCTGTAAGGTTCAAAGTTTCAACGAACTCAAACAATAAAAGGATTCAAAGGTTCAAAGGTTTAATGAGTTCAACGAGTTTAAAGGGTTCAAAGTTCAAAGTTTGAGCGAAAGCTTTGAGTGAATGGATGAAACAAAATATTCTAGAAAAAGGTTCAACCAAATTGTTTAAATAATTAGTTCAATGATGCCTTGAGTGTACAAAAACAAAATAAATGAATGCAACCCTTTACAAAACATTGAATCACCAAACTATTAAACTTTGAACCATTGAACCATTAAACCATTGAATCAAAAGAGTTCAAGGTTCACGGTTCAAAGTGGTTCAAGTGACCAGTGATGTCCCCATGGAAGTCAAATTTAGGGTGATGGAATAACCATTGATTTTCCAAAAAGAGTGCAGACCTGAGAACAAACTCAGTGACTAGCCAAGAAAGGAGTCAAAGGTGCCAGCAAAAAGCGAGAAGATAGCCTTGAGATCTCAGATCACCAGGAAGAGACAAAATGTAGCAACAAAAGAGGGAATAAATATAGAAAATATAGAAATATCTATAGAATATTTATTCCAGTAGGTGGAATAGTCCACCAGGTGAACCTCAGACAACACAAACATTCAATGACATGACCTATTTTTCTTCATTAAGTAAAGGCGAATGGACAGCTGTGTAAGCATCATAAAGAAGACCAGGAAACCCATGCTTAGGAGAAGACATTTGAGATGATTTAGAATGCCAAATTTATGTCTAATAACCTATTCTAGCATGGCCCTTTCATAGAATATTCAATGCATTCAATGCAACATGGGTCATTTTCATGAAAACAAGTGCCCAAGTCTTCCTTTGAATGCTATATATTGTAATCTCTCATTTTGTAGAATGGGATCTCTTAGTTGTTAAAAGAGAAGATATGCCCAAATTGAAAGGCATTCTTGAGACTTTGAGCTCAGACTATTAATCATATTTTGTTAAGTGAATGAGAAAGCAAGTGACCTTTCAAACTTTGTGTTGAAATAACATGTGTTAATCTAGGAAATCATTCTTATGTCTTTTTCATAAATATAGTCTTGTCCATTTAATAAAATAAGTAGAATAAGTGGAAATAAGCTGGAAGATGTCCTGAAGCTGATTGTGGGAGACTTTGTGCTACCATAATTGTCTTTAGTCGGTGTTTTACTATAAAGGATATTGGATAGACTTTGAGCTACGTTTATCCTTTGTAATCTTTTACACTATTGTAGTTGAAGTGGAGACTTTGTACTACACTTCATTCTACTACATTAATTTATCCTAAATCAATGAGAGAAGCAATGAAAGACTTTGTGCTTTTGTGGGTTTCTTGTGGTTACAGTTACGACCTAGGAAGTCTTCCTCTAGTTTTTTGAACATCATTTCTGAAAGAAGAGAAATGACTTCAACAATTACCCAAGAATTCTTTTCTTTGTGAACATCATCTCTAAAAAAAGAGAGATGGATGGTATGATTTCACCCCTATGTCTATTTTTAGTTTATATATATACACTATAGTTATAGGGAACCTCCCCTTGCTGAGAGGAGAGATTTGTCTCATTTTGGCTTTGGTCACCACACCCATTTTACCGTATAAATCTCCTTGTGTTGTGGTTGATGTACCCATTTTTCCATCAGTCAGTTGATGAAAAAATATTCACCCAACAAGGTGAATTATGACTTATTTACAAATATTGTGCAACACATTAGACATTTTTATATTCTCTATTTTTAGTAGAAAATGTTTTTTGAATGTTTGAATTTGAGATAAAAATGAATTATTATGTACACACATTATATTCATCCCATGGAATGAAATCAATAGAAATAAAATTTGATGACCAATTTTATAAAGAGAGACACCCATGTTTTTATTTGTACAAGTGGTGCATTTCTTACAACACATTAAATTATGTGACATGATTTCTAAATTTAACTACATAATTTTGAGTCAACCTATGTTGACCCATATTTCATGAGTAGTGGTTCATAAGAACCCTTTTTTTTATTTTGATGACCTATCATGAAGGGTTTTTGATGGCCTTCCATGTTGAATTGAGTTTAATGTCATAACTTAAATGGAGTTTGATGGCCTACCATGTGCAATATACTATGATGAAGGCTGTTTGAAATTGAGTATGAGGTAGGTTGTTTAGTGGTTTTAATTTTTGAAAAAAACTTTAATTATTAATTTAATTATAATAAATAGGGTTTAATATATTCTCTTAAAAGGTTTGAGTGTAATTCAAATTAATCAAATTTAAAGGTTTCCTCCCATTGGGGGTGTTGAGAAACACTGTCAACCATTATATTAAATTTTGTTGATGATAGTGGATTTATGAAATTAGTAGCCATGTTATTTTGATCAATATTTTTTTTTGTTAATGTGAAACATGAGTAAAACATGAAAAAAAATATTCTTCCTCCAACTTGAGTGTACTCTAGTTGAATATTACTTGGTGTGAATAGGGAAAGATGATCAAATGCATTAGCCTTATGTATTACTCTTTTTAGTAAATGAATTTGAGATGCAAATTGGTTTGTATAATTTTCCATTGTAGAGAAACTAAAAAAAATAATTAAATTCGAATATCATATAATTTAAATAAAAATACATGAATGTTAAGATAATTCAAAGGAAAAACATATAATTTAGCCAAATGGAAGAAAAATATCCAATCAAGAGTAACCTTATTAATATGAAATAAATAAACTATGATTACCTAGGTATATTTATTGATATACTCTTACAAATTGTGATCTTAAAGTGGATGTTAATTTATGTATTAAATTTTGCATTATATAACCGATAAAAAATATACAAAAAAGTGTTATGTGCTAGATGACCAATGAATAAAATATACAACTTTTTTGTGTTTTCTCTATCATACAAACAAATAAAAAAAAATATTTGTTATGTTTTATATATTAAATAATCAAAAAATAAAATGAAAATTATTTTCTATAATTTTTATTAGATGATCATGTTTCTCTTAATTGCTGTTCATTTCTTAATTTTGGAAGAAGATAAGAAACTAGTAATAAGGCTGTGGTATAAATACCTGGTTGGTGATGCACACATAATCCAGACAAAGATGGAGAACTCCTTTTTGGCTTGGAAGGAATAACTTTCAAATAAGAAATAACTAACAAAGGGGTTGTTAGTAAGATAGTTGAGTGGACTGCCTAGTGTGAGCTAGATCCAAGAAGCGTAAGTTTGTTAGGAGGCTATCAATCCACTTTTGATAATAGTTAAGTTGGAAATGATAAAAGTAAGGTACTTGAATAAATAAAATGAAATGAAATACAAGAAGAAAGTAGAATGCTTGTTAAATAAAATGACTAAATATAGTAAACGCAGGTCAATACTCATGCTAAATTGGGTGAGGTCAGGTTTAAAAAAAAAAAAAAGGTCTATGAACATGTAGAAACACAAAAAGTTAGGTTTGGTTGGGGTTAAAGGGATAAAAATAAATTGCTATTATTTTCTACCATAGTGACCATCAGTGGTTGGGTTAACTATCAACAATTAAGTAGACTGTCAGTGATTGGGTAACCATTGATGATTGGGGGTGATCATCGTTGGTTAGGGGTGACTGTCAACAATTGTGCTAGATATTGATGGTTGCCTATAGATTCTTAAAGTTTGCTTAGAAGGAAGTTGAAGAATAGGTGAATGGTCTGATAATGATTCTATTATAGATCTAGAAGTTGGGAAACAATGTGTAGACAAGTTTGATTAGGTCAAGGGGGTTATAAATCTAATGAAATAAAGAACAAGTACAATATACCTATATTTTTCTAGATGGTTGATGGTTGAAGGCTAAGGAAAATTTTCTAGAGTAATAGAACTTTGGCCTCAAAAGTAAATTTGGTAGAGGTTCGGGTCTTTTTTTGTTGTTGTTGAGTTGATGAAAGAAGACTAGATGTTAGAAAGCTTGAATACCTATATACAAGAATGATTATGATTATCCTAAATTTTACCTTCTACTCCTCTCATTTTATAGGCAAAGAGAGATGGAGGATAAAAGGTTACCTAGAGGGTGAGATTTCTAATTTTGATGCTTAAAAGTTTATTAGCATCATATAAGGTAAATATACTAACTTGTGCCTCATTATCTTACACACAACTAGTGATGGGTTAGAGAGATGAGGACCTGACCATCAATGGTCAAGATAACCATTGATTCTTAGGCTGACCATCAGTGGTCAAGTGTCTAGATAAATAGGGGTCAAGGTAAGTTAAAAGGGTTGGGTTAATGTTCAAGTTAGTAAGTTAGTGAAGTATCTAACTAGACTCAGGGTCTGAAGGGTTAATCAGTGTGTTGATAAGGGTTAGGTGGTCCCTAAATAATCTTGAGGCATTTTGATACCTAGTATGATTTTATAGTGTTTACATTTTCCCCCATTTTGTTATGCAACTTTGAATGAACAAGCTGTAAAACAAAAATGGATTGCTTGGTTGAAGGTCTGTTTGCCCCAAGTATGGGAGGAGATATTCCCCCTCAAACTAGGAGTCAATGAAGTGAAACCAATATCGAGTCAAGGTTTAATGAGTAGTATATGGTGAGTCATGAGGTTGGTGACAAAAAATGGTGGTTGGGAATTTAAAATGTAAACATGCACATAAAATGCAACTAAGTGAAATAGCCAAGATCACACATAGACTAAGGTTTCCATTATTGGTAAAAATAAGGTTAGTTTAAGAAGTATAAGTGATAGGGTAACTTGTCCATAATATTGGTCATAATTGATTGGGTGAATCTATAAGTCTCTTAGATAGGGTTGGTGTTTTCATAGGTATCTAAGGTAGGAAGTGCTCCCTTTAAAAACATAAATGGTTTGGTTGTGCACGAGGTGGTGAAAATGCAAATGTTCAACATGGCAAGGTTGTTCAGTGTGGTTAAAACTACCAATGCAAGCTTCATCATGAAATATGTGATTAGTTGGGTTAAAAATGGCCAACATCGAGGTGGATGCAGTTTAATGGTTGGTTGGATAAGGGTAATCTCCAAAAGTTCAAGTTTTAGTTTAAGGGAGATTAGGTGATCTCCAAAAAATTTCAATTAGTTATAGGTGCCTAAAAAATTAAAAAGTGATACCTTGACCATTGATAGGGTTTCCAAGGTTAAACATAAATGATCACCCTAACCATTGATATTCAGGGAGAAACCCTAAAAGGTTAGAGATAAAAAGTGAAAAACAAAAATCATTTTCACTTTTGAAAATTTAACCTTTGTGCTTTTGTGCATTCTGATAATTTAGCACTTTGATGTTTATTTGAGAGGTTTGACTGAGTGATTATCAAGGTGATTAAATACTAACAGGTCTACTATTGAATGGTGTGAGTCATGTGTTGAGTAGAGTAGTTAGCACCAAGATGTAGGGTGGGCGAGGATGTGACTGCCCAACTAGATATGGGATCCATCCTCGACAGTAGTCAAGGAATGAGGTAGGTGATGTTTTGAATTGGTAGATTAATTGATTTTATTTATGTTTTAAGTTGAATTTGGGTAATTTATGATTGTTTTGGTAGGGTTTGACCTAGATGTAGGTTTTAGGTGAAATTGGAAAATGTAATAGATGAATTTTGAATTGAAAATAAGATTTGGGTTGGGTGTGGGTTATAGGATAAATTTAAGTAGTTTAGTTATTTAAGTTTTGATGTTTGGTTATATTTTAAGGAAGGTAAGTCAAGGTTTTTACCATCGATGGTCACACACAGTGACTATTGCTGGTTATACCTAACCATCGATGGTCAGACATGACCATCAGTGGTCGACCATCAAAGGATAAAACCCACTTGACCATTGGCAGTTATTAGGACCATCAACAATTGTGTAATTAGGGTAAGTGGGTTGTAATAGTAAGGTATATAAAGGTGTTTGAAATGTTTTTAAAGGGTTAGGGGTAGGTAAAATACCAATTTAATTTTTTTAAGATAGGACATATTAAAATGTTTAATGTGTTGAAATGGTTGTTATGTTTAGAATAAGTGTTAGTGTGGTAGATGTTTTGGAAAGTTTTTAGATTTAGGGTAGATGATTTTGATGGAAGGTTTAGGTGAAGTGTTTTTAATTTTTTTTAAAGGGATTGAGTAGGGTTTAAATGCTAAGTGTGGGTCAATATAGATGTTTGAGATATAAGTGTTAGGTGTTGGTATGATAGGTTTAGGGAAGGTGTGTGAAAATTTTGAGGGGTAGGGTAGATGTTTGTGATAGAAACATTAGGTGTTGGTATGATAGGTTAAAAATGGTTGTAGGTGAAGATCATGTTAATGTTATAGAGGTAATGGTTGAAATAGGTTAATTTAGGTGAACTTAGGTTGATAGAAAACTAAGTGTGCATGCTAACTTGATTAATTTTTGTAGGCACGAAACCAGATCTAGATGAGGGATCAGGTTTTGAGGATATTTATAGAGATCCATAAAGGAATGATTAGTGATGATTAGACACACATGGAAGAGGTTACACTTAGATCCATTAGACACTATCAGTTCTTGACATGAGATACATTGATGTTTGTGGCCCTCATTAAGAGATGGGATCTAGCCACAAACACCTTGTTACTGATATGATATATGACTATCCTATTAGAAAAATGTTCATAGGATTACATGGATGCCTATTTAGAGAGGAGTTTTTTTTCCATATTGAGAGTGAGGAGAGGGATGAGTAAATGGAGCTCTTGTATGGTGAGGATTAGGTCCATGCTAGGTGGCATTGAAGTGGTTTCGATTATGTACCACTTTACCAAAGGTCTCCAGATGAGAGGTGCTTGATGATAATGATGATGATGGCAGTGTCCTATTTTATGTTTCCATATTTAATGATTGGATGATTTTCCTATCTTTTGTTAGGTGCGCTAATAGAGATGTTGGTGGGGAGGATGGTGTTCAGGTGGGCATCTATTTTGTTATTCTAGATTTACAAGGAGATCTAGACATTTCAAGCTTATAAGAGATATGGGATTAGCATGGGGTTCATGCTCCATTGTTGGGCATATGAGCATATTTGGGTTCTAAAACCATTAGGACTACCATGGTATGGTTATGCCCAGGTAGACTACAGATTGGGTTTCCTATGATGAAGGAGAGATTATACTTTGATAGGAGTTGGTGGAGGGATGAGGGACATTAACTAGTTTAAAGATGAATTGGAGGGTTTGGTTGTGGGAGATATCATCTGGAGGCCATATGTGGACTTTACTAGGTGCTATAATGGAGGAGAGATTATGGTTTGATAGGATTTTATGGAGGGATAAGGGACATTGACTAGTTTAAAGATGAATTGGAGATATCATCTGGAGGCCATATGTGGACTTTCCTAGGTGGGCCCTTTATAGATATCACATTCTATCTTTATAGAGTTAGAGGTGGATCTATGGGAGGAAAGAGGGTAATACTAAGCTCATCCCATTCAATAGAGTTCAGAGGTAGTATGGCCTTGTGTAAGGGATTCTAGTTCCTTTCCTAAGGTATAAGAGAGAGGATGTGGAGGTTTTTTTACTAGAGCCATAGCCAGCAGATGTAGTATTAGACCATGAGGAGTTGCTTGTGAGAGCAAGGCTAAATTTTGCTAGTTTGTTGACAACTATGTAGAATGGTAATAGGCTCGATATGTAGTAGCAAATTTTGAATGGGATGATAAGGGCTAACAAGCCATGGATGTGGATCCAGTTGGAGTACAGGTATAGGGTGGTGGTCTTGATGGGCAGGTAGGGGTAGCATTGACAACTACACAGGTATAGATTATAAGTTTATAGAGATAGGTGATAACTACACAGGCATATGTGGACATTATAGGGCCAAATTGTGACTTTATAGGGTCAATTTTTCACCATTACAACTGAGAGAGATTAGGTGAGGACCTCCCTTTGTTTGGTGACCCAGAAGAAGGATACACTAAGACAAAGGGTAGGACTAGTGGTAGTACCAGTAGGAGGGCCACTTGGTATGATTTCTATGGTATGGTACTTGGCTATAGTAGAGGACTTGAGATATTATGAGGCCATAGTTATGGCATAATGTCCATTGCAGCCCTAATGGGGCAAATATAGAGCCAATTTAGTAGGTGGACCAACTATGGTGACTCTAGGGTAGTGGGCCTCTATATTGAGTGGACATACAAGCATCCCAAGAGGATCGACACTAGAAGGTAGTGTAATTACAAGAGTAGGAGGGTCTAGTAGTAGTGGTGCCCTAGGGGCATGATATGATATGCTAGATAGATATACATGATTTATATTTTTTGGTACTAGCATGTGTACTGATGATGCAAGATGTACATGAGAGAAATGATATTCATGTATTATTTATTTGATGACATGATGTATATGATGATGTTTATGATATAGATGTGATGTATGTTTCATGATGATATATATAGTTCATGGTTCATGGTTTTGATGTTTTATGCCTTATGCGACGTGGACTTAGTAGCTTTAGGTATGTGATTATTATGGATGATGTTTTTATTTTGTTCATGGATATGATGATGAATAGTTCAATTATGGTTATTGATGTAGTTTATGATATGATGTTTGATGGTAGATGGATAGGATGATACTTATGATATGATGTTAAATGATGTGGTTCATGATGTTTTGATCATAGATAGATATATGATGTGGCTCATAATGTTGTGTTCATTATTGAGGTTAATTATTTATGATCATGTAGATGTAATGTGATTATGGCTAAATATGTAATGAAAATACATAAAGTAAGTTAAATAACAAAGTAAATGTAGGAAAAATAAATGAGAATCATGAGACGTATGTCCACATGAACCAATGATAAGAGAGTAAGTAAAAATCACAATGCCTTTTCATTAGTAAGGACCTAAAAAAACCAAAGTTAGATTGACTCAAGGAACATAAGCCTTTTGAATGCTTCACATTAGCATGATTTGGTTGATAGAATGGTGTCTTGATCACATCATGTTAAGTAAGCTCATAATCCCTTGATTTATAGATAGTGTAAAAGGGGGAAAGGTGATAGGTGAAAGGTAAATAGGTGGATAGGTAAGATAACCTTATGTGAGTTAGTTTTCCCATTCTATAAGTGACCTAAGAACTAAATTAGACAAGTCCATATCTTATGCTAAGGTGTAGACTGATTAATGTAGAAAGTCTATTAATGTTATATATGAAAGTTGATTACAACTTTCTTGGGATAACTTCTAATTTTGATATAAGGTCATTTGTTGCTTTTGTTTTTGATAGGTTTGTGAATCTGATCAATGTAGGGAGCTTCAAATGATTTATTTTAACTAATTTGACTTAGCCATCATTCTAGGGAGTGGTCCAAGTTTGCATTTATATATTTGGTAGTTGTCCTTCAAGAGAGCAATCTATCTTTTAAAACAATTTTAAGTTTTTTTGGGCAATTATCCTTTAAGGGAGCAGTCTATTATGTTAGAGAGATATGACCCAAGTGATATTTTGGTATCCAAAATTGTTTTGATGTGAGGTTTTAGACATGGACAAGTCTAATTAGGCTTAAAGGTTTCCCTGTATGAGGGCAAAACTTTAACAAAAGAAGGTAATGGTAAGTAAAAGGGGTGGTTTGAGGAATAATGACCATGGGATTCTATTTGATTAGAGATGAAAAGTATCCATGAGAACCATGTCATGGTACCCATATTTATGATTAAGATATGACTATGATGGTAAATCACATGGTTCTATGTTGTAAATGATTGTCCTCAAAGGGAGAGGGAGAGATAAGTGAAGGTGAAAATATCAAAAATCAAGGGATGATCTTAAGTTAGACAAGAAGGTGAGTTTGATATTTTTTTAACAAAATAAAGGATGCAGATGTAAAGCATTGAGAGGTTTAGGTTGTAGTTTTCCTTCAAGAGAGGATAAATGGTGAGATCTTAATCTATATTTATGGGTTATGATGTAGGGTCCAACTCAATTGAAAGCAAACTCATCTCTTTTATTTTTATCCAAATTGGTTACATGCTAATTTTCCTTTAATATGAGGTCTTCAATATTGAATTATTATTCTTTTAGGTGTTTATTATAAGCATGCTTGATTCACTCTTAATAGACATGAAGATGGTTAAGTGTTGTGAGGTGATGTTCATTAAGTAGCTCAAGTCATACTAGACATTCTTGGTGATAGTCACTCTTAGAAATGATCTCCTACAAATATATGAAAAAAGAGGAAATCTAGACTTTGAGAGGCAAGACTTCTTCTACTTTGAAGACTAGAGAGAAAGGGGTAGTACTCGTAGAGGTTTTAATGCTAGTGTAATAGGCTCATAAAGTGAAAGGGATGTGCAAGTGCTAATCTTGACTTGAAGCACTTACTACTTTGGTCAACATTTTGTTAAGGGTCTTGTTAGAGGATTTCAACTATCCATTTTATTATGGATGGTAAGGCGAGGAAAATATTAACTTAATTCCAAATGCATCATAAAGACCTTAGAATTGCTTATTTTAAAAAGATTTACCATTATCGGTGATGATCTTATGGGGAACACCAAAATGATAGATGATATGGTGATTGATGAAATCAACTATCTTGTTGGCTTTAGTTGAGATGAGAGGAATAACTTCCACCCACTTGGTGAAATACTCAATGGTAGTAATGATGGATTGGTGCCATTGTGAAGAATGAGGATTGATTTCCATAGTGAGTCCCCATTGTGAGAAGGGATAATAGTCTTTGGATACTTGTAGACCATGGGTAGGTGCCTAATGTAAATTGGCATGCTATTGACATTTAACACATTCTTTACATAATCATAATAGTTTTGGTTGAGGGTAGGCTAATAGTAGCCAAGGTGAAGGATGCATTTAGCAATAGCTAAACCACTAAAGTGTCCCCCATAGATTTAGTCATGCATTTACATGATAGCATGGGAAGATTCATGACTATGAAGGTAAAAAAAAGAATGCCACCAAAGCCACACTTGTAAAGGATTCTCCCTAGTATGGTATAATGAGAGTTACTCTAAAAAAAGGCTTTTTGGGCATTCCTAGAGAGGTTGGGAGGAATGATGCTGAGGTTAAAGTAGTTGAAGGTTTGGTTGTACCATATGTCTGATGGAGATTGATCTACACTAAAAATGATAAGAAGATTGGAATGGATATAATAAGTTGTAATAAAATGATGGATGGTGATAAAGAGTTTAGAATAAATAGGTTGAGATAGGATTTGGGAAGTAAGAGAAGCCATTGTATCCACAAACTTGTTGGTAGATCAAGGAACTAACTAGATAAGGTAATGATAAAATGATGATAAGAGTACATCTACTAGTTGTTTTTATTTTGTAAAGATATCATTCTTACATTGGCAGGATCTATTGACTTGAGTTGACCACAAGTTGGGAATTTCCAAAAAAATTGATTGTTTTGACTCCCAAGACTAGAGTGGTTTAGAGACCTATGATTAGGGATTTGTACTCAGCCACGGTGCATTCAAAGTCAAGTTTAAAGTAAAGAGGAAGAGGTTCACCATCAAGGGTAATGAGGATAACTCTAGCACCCCCACCGAGCTAGCATTTAGAATCATTAAAGAACATGGTCATTTTAAAGGTGGGGTCCTTTTAAGAGAGAGTTGTGATGGACTCATCTAGAAATGCATGAGGAAGTGATTGGTTGTCAAGTAAAGGAGGTTTAGCCAATTGGTTAGTAATGACTTGCCCTTTAAAAAAATTCTACTAGAGGAACTCAAGGTCAAACTTAGCTAAAAACATGAGCCACTTAGCCATATGCTAGTTTTGGTATGGTATAGAGTGCATATTTATGAGTGGGTCAGTGATAGTGATTACATAAGTTTTGTGATTAAGAAGGCAATGAATTTTTTTTGGAATCCACAAAGAATAAAGTGAGGTAAAGTTTCTTGAAATGGGTGTACCAAGTCTCATACTCTATAAGTGTTTGAATTATGTAGTAGATAGCTAGCTTCCTCTTTGTTTTGTTCATCATGATGAGTAAGAATTACCCTAGGGAATGGTCAGTGGCATAGATGTAAAGGTAAAAGGGTTGATCCTCTTTAGGAGGGGTATGAATGGGTGGAGAAATAAGGTATTCTTTGAGTGAATCAAAGGCTTGTTGATAGTCTTTATTCCACTTAAAATATGTCTTTCTTAAGGAGATGGTGAATAGGTTAACATCTATTAGATAATTGAGAGATGAAATGATGGATGGATTGGAGCTTTCTCTGTAAGCTATAGAGTTACTTAAGGTAGATTGGAGGTGGCATCTCCAAAATTGCTTTGACATTAGCAGGGTCTACTTCATTTCCTCAAAGGAAGACAATAAATCCAAGAAGCTTTTTAGAAAGGACCCCAAAAATACATTTCTTAGGGTTGAGTCTGATGTGGAAATGGATTAGGTGGTCAAAGATGATTGTGAGAATGGTTAGGTGATCCTTGTGATGTTTAAATTTCCTAAGGAGATCATCTACATAGTCCTCTATGATTTTATTCATTAGATCATGGGATATGTAGGTCATGGCATGCTAGTAAGTTGCTCCATCATTCTTTAGACCAAATGGCATGAACCTATAGCAAAAGGTTCCCCATGGGGTGATGAAAGAGGTTTTATGTTGATCCTTGAGGGTAATCAAGATTTTATTATATCTTGAGAAACCATCCATGAGAGATAACATCTCAAGGGCAGTTATAAGATCAACAAGTTGGCCGATGTTAGTCAAAAGAAAGACATCTTTTGGGCAAGCAAGGTTGGGGTCATGAAATTTGATACAAAGGTGAAGTCCCCCTATGGGATTGGTAATGGGAAAATTTTTAGAAATGAATTGAGGATAATTGATGGGTTGAATGAATTCAATAGACACGAGATATTTAAAGCTCTTATTTAACTAGAAGGGCTATGTGAGGTTGCATCTAGTGAATCTTTTGCCAAAAAGGCTTAGCATCAGGATGGGTAATAATGTTATGGAGGGCTATAAATTGGCCAATCTAGGCATATCTTGATAGGACCAAGTAAATGCTATACTATGCTCATGAAGGAAAGAAGCGTAATCTTTATGATTTTCACCATGTCATTGGACATGATGTTATTAGGTGTAATACCTTTAAAACTATTTTCCAAAAAATTATTGATAAGGAAGAACTTGTTTTTGATAATCCCAGTGCACCTCCAAATCAATCTCTTGACATATTTTGTAAACCTTTTCCCAACCATGCCCCTTCCACCAACTATGATGATAATAAACTAGAATCATCTCATGCTCATGAGGTCCATACATTTAATGTCATTATTAGTGAACCCATCATTAAGGAGACCATTAATTCATCTACCCCTTCCTCCATTCCACTCAATGAAGTGGTAGACTCACCCTCTATTCCTTGGATACAAAAATAAAGGAATCAATCACCCCTCTTTTCTTACTTGAGGAGACCATGGACCTATCCATATCTCCTTTGATAGAAATACCAAAGGAGGAAATCATTACTTCAACCACTTCTTCACCCACTCCACCTATTGAAGTGATTGAATTAACCTTCATTCCTTTGAACACCCAACCAAAGGAAAATATCATCTTTGTCCCTTCACTTGAGGTCATCAAACCTTCCTCCTCTATCTTAGGACCACCCATTCTCTCTTTAGTAACCATCCCAAAGAAGAGATCACCTTACCTACACTTTCTATGGAAGAGACATCCTCCCAAACCTTGAAACCATCTACCAAGAACATAGATGAAGAAACCATTACCACACCTCCACCTATGGGCTTAAATTTTGAAACCAATGATCAAGGGATCAAACCCATTTACAAGCCTTTTTTTATATTGGTCCAAAATCTAGATCTTACCTCTCAACCCAACCTAGATATAACCACTTTTTGGCACCATCTAAGGCTCCCTTACCAAAAAAAACTTGAACCTTCAACCTTACTTTCATCCACCATCAAACCTATCATTAACTCAACCCCATCCTTAAACACTTGTTCATATAAAACCATAAGAGAACCATCCAAACAACCTCTATCTAAAATTTCCAAATCACCTTACGCCTCTCTAACCAAACCCATCAAGAACCTACGAATACTTCCTACACCTAGCCTTGCTCACCCATCTTTAAAGTTGGACTTGACCCCTTCTAATACACCAAAGAAAACCCTAACCAAAACTAACTAATAAGGTGAAATAACCTAAACTACCACTTAGAATCAGACCCATACCACCTCTTTCCCTCTTACCTTCTTATCTTAGGACCCTATCCTTCTACCATCCCAGGAGCTCATTCTTCTACCAAGAAGGTGAACCCTCCTATAATTACCTATTCCTCATCTATTAAACCTTCTCCTTTTACTCTATCTACACCTACCTCCTCCAAATCATCAAAATATCCATCATTCTTAATTAACATATCCACATCTACCTTCCCACCTATCACCAAACCCACATCATGCACCTTTTCTAAAATGTTTCTCTTAATTTTTGCTCATTTCATAATTTTGGAAGAAGATAAGAAACTAATAATAAGGCTGTGGTATAAATACCTGGTTGGTGATGTAAACGTAATCTAGATTAAGATGGAGAGCTCTTCTTTGGCTTGGAAGGAATAACCTGCAAATAAAAAACACTAACAAAAGAGGTTGTTAGCAAGATAGTTGATAAAAGGAAAAGATAGAGTGCTTGGTGAGAGAATTATACCAATCCAAATGGGTCCAAATAAATACACGGGAAAGGTATGAAGAAGAAGAGCATTGTCATATGAAATCAAATAAAAAGAATGGCAAAATACTCTTAAGTGTTGTTAGGGGTCCTCCTTGCTTTGAAACTTGAAAAACTTGGGTAGTTACCATTGACGAGGATAAGATCAAATAGGAATAGATGGGTGAATGGGTTCATTGTATATTTGATCATACAATAAAAGGTTATGGGCCCCATATATACATGACTCTAGGTTGGTCATTTTGTCTATTAACATTTTGACCAAATCCATTTGATATTGGGAAGATCCCTAATTAGATGGTAAGTTTGGTTGAGGTTGGGTGGTATCAATGTATGGATAAGAGGTAGAAGGTTGAGAAGATACCACATATTGGTATGTGTTAATTTTAAGTATGGGATGGCACCACACAAGAGTTGATGGGCACAAAAATTTGGGTAGAAGGTGCTATATATACTTGTGGATTAGGAACATATTGGTAAGATGTCATGGATATTTATTGTGGGATATATATGGGTTGATTTGAAGGTATGTATGGGTTGATAGATGGTTGGGGTTGAGTGGTAACTCTTGTGTTAATAGGTGTAAGGGTAGGAGGTATGAAAAGCACCAAACTTTGAAGTGGGTTGGAAATTGGTGGATTGGTAGTGACAATGGGAATTGTGGAAATTGGGCTAGAAGATAACCCTATGGTGGATGAGGTATGGGTAACAAGAGGTGAGGTTGCCCCTATATTAGAGGTGTTGGTTAGTTTAGGGGGTGTTTGGCTATTGGTTGGGATGTTGGATTGGGTTTGGGTGGTCGTAGTGGATGGGATATTACTAGAAGAAGATGTTTGGGTGATAAAAGGTTGGGTAGCGGTAACACCAATCATAAGAGGGGGAGGCATACCATAAGGTGGATCCATAAGAGGAACCAAAGCAATAGGGGTACAATGAGCTAAGGTGTTAAGGTAATGTTGGAGGGCCATGGGGTTGTTATCAAGGAAAGTAACAAAATTTACATCACCTTCTAAAACTATCCGAGGCATGATAAGAAGAGAAGAAAAATGAGGAGAAATCTCAAAATAGGAAGTATACTCCATGGAAGAAGAGGAGGAAGATGGTGGTTCTTGGTTTGTTTGATTCCTTAATTTTTGTCTAGTAAAAACCATATGGAATAGAAAAGAAATGATAAAAACTCACAACTCAAATAAAAATCAAGTAAAAGGAAAGTAATCTCAAGATAATCCAAACATACACTAGAAGTGAATTTAAAACTTAGGATTCTTTTTATATCACTTTTGGCTTATGCCTTATAAAGTTTGAAGAAGAAAATTTGGTTTATAGATCAGGTACTAAAGAGGAAATCTAAGGTTGGTTTCAAGTTGTGTTTAGGTGCTCAAGAAGAAATCTGTATTGAACATCAGTACGTGGCTTGATATTGAAGCCTACCCCCTCACTTCACACAATGTAGTGATAAGGGTGTTAGGTTCTTAGCCAAGATATACTAAATTTTAGAGTTTATACTCAATTAGAGAGCTGAGTTAGTTCTCTCTTTGGTAATGACCTCCAAGTAGGATTTCTGGGATAGGGTAAGGTTTGCTGCTAGGTGATAAAATATTAATCAGGGCTTGTCTCAAGTTTGTTTTGATGTGTTGATTGATTATGTGATTTGGTAAAGTGTGTGATAATAAGAGTGAAAATACAATTAATTACTTTACTTTTAAGTTACTAAATAAACTAAAACAAGAAAGCAATCAATGTATGCAAAGTTTATTTTAATCCCAAAATAAATTTTAATTTTTTTTTGTATGATCAAAGGACAAAGGAATAAAGGGGAACCTAGATGATACTAGGGTCCCACTGAGCATGCCAAAATGTTTCTCTTAGGTTTTTGCTCATTTCTTAATTTTTGAAGAAGATAAGAAACTAGTAATAAGGGTGTTGTAGAAATATCTAGTTGGTGATGCACACATAATCTAGATGAAGATGGAGAACTCCTCTTTGTCTTAGAAGGAATGACCTATATATAAGAAATCACTAACAAAGGGGTTATTATCCTAGATTGTTGGGTGGAATGCCTAGTATGAGCTAGATCCAAGAAGCGTAAGCTTGCTAGGAGGCTGTCAATCTAATTTTGATAACAATTAAGTTAGAAATGATAAAATTAAAGCACTTACATAAAAAAATGAAAAGTAATACAAGAATAATTTAGAATGCTTGTTAAATAAAATGACTAAATATAGCAAAAGCAGATCAATACTCATACTAATGTGGGTGAAGTCAGGTTTAAAAAATCAAAAAAGGGTTTGTGAATAGGTAGGAACACATAAAGTTAGGTTTGGTTAGGGTTAAGGGGCTAAAAAATAATTTGCTATTATTTTTTTCCATAATGACCATCGACGATTAGGTTAACTATTAATGGTTAAGCCGACTGTCAGTATTTGGGTAACCATTGGAGGTTAGGGGTGACCGTCAGTAGTTATGCAAATCATTGGTGGTTACCTATGGTTTCCTAAAGGTTTCTCAAAAGGAAGTTACAAAATAGGTAAATGGTCTGATAATGGTTCTGTTAAGGTGTTTCACTAAATTTTGTCTATTTTAAGTCTAAAAGAAAATAGAAAGAAGGATGGGGATAAGTGATTAGAATGAGCCTAGATTTTCTTTGTGCAAAATATCTAGACATTGTGAGCACTCCTCTTTGACTGGGAGGACTACTTGCAAGTGAGAAAACACTACCACAAAATGTTTGTTAGTAGATAAATGAGTGGGATACCAAGCTACATGTTTGTTCTAGGAAGTGTGAAACTTCCCTAGAGATGACAGTCCATTTTTGAGAGGCAAAATAATAATAAATAACTAAAAGAGAGGTAAAGAGAGATACAATTACCATTATTAACAACCTGTACATACTAGAGAGTAACATGGTACAAGTGAAGTACTTTGTTTATGTTTTATAAGTTGTCTAGGTAGGTTTTAAAGAGACTAGGAAATTCACAGTTGTTGATGTCAATAGGGGAGTGACCTATATCAGTTATACTATCAAGGTTGGTAGTGAGGCGATCGATGTTGATTAGGCTACCAAGGCCGGTAGGGGAAATAATTATCTGGGAGCTTGTAGAAGGTTTTTATGGGTCTCAAAAATGGTTTGTATCAAGTTAGGGAGGTTGAGAGAGTTATTAGAGGGAGATTATGGCTTAGTTAAGTCTGATAAGAGGTTTGGTATGTCAAGTAAAGGGGTAACAGGCAAGGAAGCTTTGTAACTCCCTCATGGGGGTATGGTCAGAAGTGCATAAATTGATACAGAGTAGATATAAATAAATAACAGAATAAATATTTAAATGACATATAGTACTAGTGATGTACTTAGCTATGGTAGTTGCTAAATGATAAGTACCAGGTTGATGGTCCCTATCAAGGAGTCTAAACCTGAATGTATGAATAGAGAGAACAAGTGGGTGATTTTGTTCCTCAAGAGATCTGTTGGTAATTGTGATTGACTTATGTAAGGTGATTATAAGCCTAGATGTCAAAAAATAGAATGCTAAGAGCCTTAATGAGAGTAAGAATTAATTTTCTTAATTTCTGCTAACCTGAACTAAAGGATGGAGTTTGGCTTATATTACTGATGTTGGTGATCCCACCGATATTGACTATGGGTTAACTGATGTCAGAGGTCCTAGAATAGGTAAAACTTTATATTTTTTGCCTATTTTCTATTATTTTGTGTGCCAATTATGACACCTATTATAAAATAGTAAAAATAAGAGGTTATGAAGGAAGTAGTTGTTTAGGAATTTAGTTTGGAAGTGAGAATAAGTCTTGGGTAGTTAGGATGAGGGGACCAAATTTTGAGTGACTCATCAGGGGATAATTAGTCATAGGGTGAGGTGGCCAGGTCAGGTGGCAATAGGAGTTTTTAATTAACTTAATAAAATATTTCAAATTAATTAAATGTGTGAGGGGTAAAAGTATGGGTTAAGGACATTAATTATTATTATTAAAATGGGGTTAGGGGGTTTTTACATAGGGAGTGATGCACGTGTGTGTGACATAAGTTTGGTGTCTACATTTTCCCTTTTTTGTCTTGTAATTTGTACAGATATGTTGTAAGACAAAAATAGGAGTTAGATGCTCCAATTATCAGATGAGGTATCCCTCCTCAAAATGGGAATTGATGGAGGAGAAATTGGAATTAGGTACTAGTTTGATAAAAAGGTAATTGGATGACTAGTGGATAATTAAGCATCACTCCATATGTGTAGGCCAAAATGATCTATAGTTGATAAAGTAAAAACTAGGGAAGGTTAAGGAGGACTCAGATATAAGTAACCAAAGCACAGCTTGTAAGTGATAGCTGATAGGTCAAATCAATCAAAGTTATAGCTCCAATGGTCAATGTGTCCTAGGTATTTGAGATAGGAAGTACCCCTATGAAACAAAAAAGGGTTGAAGGTGATAGGATGGGCTTGGTTTCCATCCACAACACCTAAAATACATACATGTGCATAATAGCTGACTACAGTGGAATAGCCTAAGAAATCAAGACAAGTAATGCACTCCTCATGTAAAAGGTTAATGAGTGAGGAAATATTCATGATATCCAAAAAAAGTCATCAAGGGTGAATATTTAAGTGATATTCAATGTCATTTTGTCATGGTTAGGGGAGATATATATGATCTCCAGTTTCCCTAATGTATGGGTAAGGTTATACAAAGTTAGGGATTTTATGTTGGAAAATAGTATTGGAATGGTGCCAACATCAGTTAGATGTGTTGATATTCATAAAATAAAGTGCTGATGTTAGTATAAATAGGAAAAGGTTATTGATGTCATTAGGTGTAAGCATAGATATTGACAAGTTAGGTCAAGAATGTTGACATTGATGGCTGACCAAACCTGACAAAAGGGGGTTTGGTGGTCGACCAAACTCATTTACAACTTTGTGATTGGAGAGAATAATATATCTTGAGATAAATTTGAGATGATAGCTCAAGGAGGGGACTTAGAGGGAGGCACATGACCACAAGAGCCAGCAGTGCCAGCCATGAGGAGATAGAGAGATGAGGTAAGAGCCTATACTAGTTTGATTTGGTATTTACAATTTTTAGGATAAATAAGAGGTGGGGTTGTAGAAAATATGAGTGGAGGGGTAGAAAATAGGTTAGGGGGATTCATGGGTAGGTTTTTAGGGGAAATGGAAAAGGTTGGGTTTGGGTTATTTAGCCTTGGGGCCGAACTAGTCACCGACATCGATGAGGTCCACTGACATGACATCGAGGTTGGTAGTTTCTTACTGACATCAACCATTACATAGAATAATAAAGCATTGATGTTGGAATTAATGCCAACATTAGAGACTATAAGAATTTATCAAAACAAGAGAAAGCGTGAGGTTTAGATCTCCAGTGGAAGTAGTCAACTATCTTAATGGCCGAGTTAGCCTCAAAAGACCCCTCATCATCTAAATGCTACCTAAATAGCTTAGTTTAGGGCCTCAGGCCAATGTAGTTCTCCTAGAACCTAGGATAAAGATCTAAAAAGGTATGTTTTAGGGAAAAAGGTAAGTTGAGATAGTTGGAGAGGTTTAGGGCTTAAAAGATAGGTCATAGTGTCAAGTGTCAAGAATATAGGTAGTGAGGCCTAGAGTTGGAATAGGTGGGTAAGCCTAGGGTAGAGAGAGAGGCAATGAAGCCTAAGGTGGTTAATAAGGTGGGTATATGGCTAAGATAACTTTAGAAGACCCCATGTCAATTGAGTGCTACTTATATAGCTCGATGTAGGGCCTCAGACCAATGTAGTTTTGTTTGTGAGAAGGGAAAAAGGTGGTGATAGAGTAGGTTAAAAGGGATTTGACTTGAGTCATTTATGTGTATGGATGTAGGTAAGGATGGAGCTTACACTTTGATATCATCTACCAAGGTTATTGACATGCATGAGGAGAGATGTTACTCTAGATGAGTGGGAACATATGGTGGTTGTGGGTTTGAGAGGAGTGTGATGGTACTATCATGTCATGTGGGATGTGTCTTTGATGATAGATTTGATTGAGAGGTGAGATCATACCACCAACACATTTCATTTGCTAATTGGGGAGTTGATAGTGAAGTAGGAGGATGTATATAGGATTTTATGGCTACCACTCTAGGGTGAGGATCTTTTCACATTCTCGAGAGAGGAGCATGATATACACATGGTCAATTTATATGGGGAGTATGTTAGTGAGGTGACTTACCACTCTATGAGGTTCACATATAAGCCACTCTATATGGATGATGAGGAGTAACATCATTTGAGCATCCTGATGATGATTAGGATCATGGTGTATGAATTACCAGATGCAGATAGAGGGAGATTTTTGATTGATTTGATAGGTGTGCTTACATAGATGATTGAGCAACATATCATTTTGCATAGGGTCTAGTGTTTTTGACATAGTTATATAAAGAGCTATGGGGCTTGAGGCTATGTTGATGATATATTTTGTGTTGGTCATATACTACATTATTGGGTGTATGAGCACATCATGGTAACATGACCACTGGGGCTACCAACCACTATCTTGGCTAGCTTCAGTTTTGGATTTAGATGGTGGAGAGATGGGATGGCAAAGACCTGAGTGGATGGCATCATTTAAGACATTTCTTAATATAGGTGTATGATTGAGGGATTGATCCTTGTAGATATCATGTGGAGACCATATCTGACATACCCAATTTTTAGAGGGTAGGTAGAGTAGCTTGTTAGGTTACAAAACTCACTATGGGTCAAGGGGAGATAGGTTGGTGAGTTAGAGATGGTACCTATATCATAGGTTAGAAGGTATTTTGGGCTATTATAGGATATTATACCTACCTTCCCTTGATACAAGAGGGATAACATAGAGGCACCCTTACCATTACCCTAGGAGACTGATGGGCCAGATTTTAAGGAGCTACCAGTAGGGCCAAGTGTTGGGGACCCAGGGTGTATAATGACCTATACAGCTTGGTGGGTAGTAGTACATCTAGTGGTGGAGGTTAGGAGGCCACCACCAAATTTATAGGGGTTATTTAGAGAGAGGGATGCAATGTTACAGGGTTGAGATATAGTAGTATAAGCCTAAGATACAACAATGTAGGTTTGAGAGATAGCTTAGGCAGAGGTATTAGCCTTATAGGGGTAGGTGGTGATGTTATAGGGTCAAATTAGGGATATTTAGGGTTAGGTTGTAGTACTACAGGGCTAGGTGGTCATTTTAAAAGGTTGAGTGAATGTAGTGATAGTATAGAGACAATTTGAGAGTAGCAGGCTAGGCTACTCCCCCTCCTCCAACACCATAGGGACCAGTATTGGTTAGGCCATCATTAGGTGCTATGCGTCCTCCACAGAATATATATATGGTGAGATATTTGACTACCTTAAATGAGATTACTTACTATGAGAGGGTGATTAGAGATTTCCCATAGATACAAATATATTTAGAGTTTAGAGAGCAGGAAAGGTCGATGTCACGTGTGACGGCTTCTAGCTCATGTCAATATAGATAGATAGAGAGTGGTGATGACACTGCCTCCTCATGACCACATGGAAAGCCTCAAGGACCTTGAGTATCAAATTTTACCAATTTTTGTTTATATATGTTACATGTATACCAGCCTACGAGTTGAAGATGTGAGATGTACATTTTGAGAGAGATTTATGATGTTATGATGATGTAGATGATGAACATGTACTTTGATCACATATTATATATATGAGATGTTCATTTATTGCCATGTGTTTATTTTATATGCATTGATTATGATTATGATGATGATATGGATGATATTTATTTTATGTTATGTTAATTTGGATGTTAATGTTGATCATGTTATTTAAGTTTAGATTAGCCTTTCCCATTTATGTGATGATATATGCATAGTTGATTGGTTAGTTTCATCTTAGATTTTTTTCCATATTTGTGATGGTGTATGATTAAAATGAATAGAGTGTTTATGTTAGTTTGTTTCAAAAAATTTCCATATTTGTGATGGTGTATGCGTAAAATAAATAGAGTGGTTTTATTTCAACATTTTTTGATATTTGTGATGGTGTATGCATAAAATAAATAGATTGGTTATATTAGTGTTGGTATGAAATTATTTATTCATCTCAAATAGAGATATTGACATGTGATGTGGATGGGAAAATAAAGAGGCAAAATTCTTGTGTATTGGCAAAGACCATAATTTAGAACATAAACATGCTCAAGAAAATGAGCCTCTTTCATGCTTTATATCTTTAAACCGTTGTGTTTGTTATAGAAGCGTCATGTTTACCATATGTTAAGTGAGCTTTAGAGTCCCTTGAAAGAGCATGAGGAGAAAAAGGGTAGAATGAGGAAAAATATTTAGATATCATAACCTCCCAAGTAGAAATGATAAGTCCCTTTTGTGGGTGACCTCGAGAGCTAATATAGGCAAGTCCATGACTTAAAGCTTCTTTTTTTATGTGTAAGCTGATCAATGTGGGAAGCCTACAATGTGATTTTGTATAGGGTAAGGTCGTGAAAAGAGGTGAGGATCCCTTTGAATTTATTTTTCCCTTTGAGAATAAATCTTGGCTTAGCCATCCTTCAAGGGAGTGGTCTAAGCATTTATTTTTAATCTTTAATAGTTGTCCTTCACGGGATCAATTTATTGATAATAGCAAAGGGAAGTTATGTAGCTGTCCTTCATGGGAGTCAGTCTATATTGAAAAGCATGACTTGAGATTTTATAAATTTTTCAAATATCCCATATATTTTTTGCTTTTAGTCAAGGATAAGACTATAGAGGCTTAGGAGTTTTCCATTGTGAGGATAAAACTATATCACTGTGTAAGTTATCTAAATGTATAAGAGTAAGGATGAAGAGGAAGGCAACTAAATGTAATAAGGATGCTCAAGGGATGAGCTCAAGTTAAACATGAAGTAAAGTAATGCTAGTTTAACAAAATAATGGTCATAGATGTAAGGCATTTAAAGGCTCAAGTTCTGGCCTACCTTTAAGAGAAGATAAGTGATAAGTTCCTGAACCATACTTGTGAGTTATGATATAAGGTCAAAGCTAATTAGGAGTAAAATTACCTCATTTTATTTTCTCCATGTTTGTCACATGTTGATTTTCTTTTAAGATGAGATCTCCTATATTATAATCTCACTCTTTGAGGTTTTTGTTATAAGAACATTTTATATGTTCTTGATAGATTTAGAGATGGTTGAGGGCTATGAGACATTGCTCATCAATAAATTCAAGTTGGGCCAAACATTCTTGGTGAAAGTCATCATTAGTAAGTATGTCATGTAGAGAAATGTGAAGAGAAGGAATCTAGACCTTAAGAGGTAAAATAGCCTCCTTCTCATATACCAATGAAAAAGGTGTAGCACCCATATGGGTTTAAATGCTAGTGTGGTAATCCTGTAAAGCAAAAAGAATGTGTGTGTGCCAATCCTTGCCCATATCATTGACTACCTTCATAATAATTTTGGTCAAGGTTTTGCTAGAAGCTTCTACCTATCCATTAGCTTTGGGATAGTATGGTGATGAGAAGCTTAACTTGATTCCAAATACATCACAAAGATCTTGAATATTCTTATTTTTGAAAGATTTGCCATTATCTATTATAATCTTGTGAGGTACACCAAAATGATAAATGATGTGATGGTTAATGAAGTCAATAATTTTGTTAGCTTTAGTGGAAATGAGAGGGATGGCCTCGACCCACTTGGTGAAGTATTCAGTGGTAGGAATGATGATAGAGCAATGAATGAGGGTTAATATCTCTAATTAGATCTAAGCCCCATTGGGAGAAGGGACAAAAGTCTTTGGAAACTTGTAATGCATGATTAGGAACATGAAAGAGGTTAGCATGTTGTTGACATTTGATGCAACATTGAACATAATCAACACAGTCTTGATGAAGTGTGGGTCAATAATAGCCAAGTCAAAGAATATGTTTAGCAACTGTGTAACCATTGAAATGCCCACCAGAAATCCCATCCTGGACTTCCTTAATAGCAAAGGGAGTCTTAGTACTAGCTAGGCATCTAAGGAGAAGACCATCAAAACTTTGCTTGTAGAGAAGTCCCCCTAGTATAGTGTAATGAGTGGCAGATTTTAAGAATGCCCATTTACCATTATTAGAAAGATCAGGAGGGGTAATAGAGAAGGAAAGATAATCCATGAGATGTTTGTACCATAAGTCTTGTCAGTTGGTTGTTACATTTATAACAAAGAGGATGTTAGCTGAGACATAGGAGGGCAATGTTAAGTAATGCATGATGACATAAATTCTTGAAGAGGAGGATGAAAAGAGTATGTGTGAAGCAAGTGACGCCATCATGTCAAAATATTTGTTTATAGATCAAGGAATAATTTGTAAGAGATAAGAGTCAAATGATCCCAAGGGTGTATCTACATGATGTTTATACCACTGTAGAATTTCATTTTTGCATAGGTAAGAACCAGTAACTTGGTTAACCACTAGCTGAGAATCACCAAAAATGGTTATGGATTTGATACCTAAGAAGAGAGTTGTTTGAAGTCCTAGAATCAAAGCCTCATATTCGGCCATATTGTTAGTGCATTCAAAATATAGTTTAAATGACAAAGGCATAGGTTCACCATCTAGAGGAATAAGAATGACCCCTATACCCCCTCCATATTGGCATTTAGATCCATCAAAAAACATCATCATTTGATAAGAGATGTCATTGGTGGAGAGTGTTGCAATAGATTCATCATGGAATTTAAGGTTTGAAGGTTGATTGTCAGGTAAAGGGGCAATCGCTAATTGGTTAGTGATTATTTGCCCTTTAATATATATTTTTTGAATGAACTCTAAGTCAAATTTAGCAAGAAGCATGAGACACCAAGTTACATGTTGGTTTTGATATGGTTTGGAATGCATGTATTTGAGAGGATCAGTATGGGCGACCACATAGGTTTTGTGATTTAGGAGATAATGGAAAAGTTTAGAGGTGGAAAAGACCAATTTAAGGCAAAGTTTTTTAGTGTGGGTATATCGAGTCTCATAATCAAGAAGTGTGTGACTTATGTAATAAACCACCTTGCTCTCAATGTTGGTCATCTCAATGTGCAATAATAACACCTAGAGAATGGTCTATTGTGGAGATGTATAATTAAAAAGGATAATTTTCCTTAGGTGGAATAAGTATTGATGGGGAAAGGAGGTATTGTTTAAGTGTGTCAAAGGCTTCTTATCAATATATATTCCATTATAAGGAGACATCATTTTTGAGGAGATGGTGAAAGGGTTGGCAATGATTTGACAACTACGAAATGAAGCATCGAATTGATTAAATTTGCCTTGTAGGCTACAAAGTTGTTTGATATTAGTAGGTGGAGGCATTTTTAGGATTGCTCTAACTTTAGCAGAATCAAACTTGATACCATGGAGAGAAATTATAAAACCTAAGAGTTTACTAAAAAGAACACCAAAGACACATTTATGTAGGTTTAGTCGAATGTTATATTGGATGACATGAGTGAATATGGTTTTGAGAATTGTCAAGTGTTCTTGATGAAGTTTAGATTTGTTGAGTAAGCCATCCATGTAATATTCCATAATTTTGTGTAGGAGATCATGGAAAATGTAGGTCATGGCGCATTGGTAAGTTGCCCCAACATTTTTTAGGCCACAAGGCATGACCTAATAATAGAAAGTCCCCCATGGGGTAATAAAGGTTATCTTGTGTTGATCCTTAGGAGTGACTAGGATTTGATTATATCTAGAGAATCTATTTATAAGTGATATCATCTCATGGCCAACTGTTAGATCAACAAGTTGGTCAATACTAGGCAATGGGAAATCATCTTTTAGATAAGTGAGGTTTAAATCATGATAGTTAATGCAAATAAAGATTCCCCTAGTAGCTTTTATGAAAGGAATAATATTGTAAATCCATTATAGGTAGTTGATGGGTTGGATAAAGCTAATAGAAAGGAGGTGTTGGAGATCTTCTTTAACAAGGAGAGTGATACAAGGATGTATTTTGTGAAGCTTCTACTTAACAGGTTTAACATCTTGATTGGTGATAATGTCATGGGTGATGATAGAGGGGTCAATACTAGACATGTCAATTTAATACCAAGTGAAGGCTTTGCTATGGTCATTAAGAAATGTGGCATAATCAATGTGCTGAGAGGAATCTAAAGATTGGCCAATCTTGAAGATGTGAGGGTTATCATGGGAGGGCAAGTTGATGTCAATGGTTGATTCATTTAACATAGCTTGCATTTCATATGGGAGTGATCATTATATATAGGAATCATTCATACCCATGTAGGTGAGAATTGCATCATCATCTTGACATTGGATAGTGTTAATAGTGGGAGATTCTTCATCAATTATTTTAGGATGAAGGAGAGGAAGGGACCTTATTTCCTTACCTTGATGATAGGTGAGAGGCCCCAAATAGATGGCATTTATTAAAAAAAAATTAGGAGGTATAGATACCTCTGATTTAGTAGGTGATTATGGAGAAGAAGGTGAAGAAAGAGAGACTGGTTCTTTGATAACTGGTTCATGGGAGGTTTTAGTGAGTTTATTTGGTTTATCATATCCCACCTATGCCTTTTTTTGGTATTTTCAATGGTATTGCTAGTAAGATATTCAATAGGTGTATGGACACCTTGTTTGTCATGACCCAAAACCAAATCCTTTCTAGGCACACCTTTAGAGATATGTGTGAGCGAATCTAGGGTTACTCAAGAAAGAGAAATCATAGGTAAATGGTTGTGGTGAAGAAGATGGATTACTGACAGCGAGAGCTTGATCAATTCCCTTATATATGAAATTAGTTTGAAGGTTAGGGGCCCCATAAGGGATGACCATCCCAATATAAGGATCATAATTTGGGTACATGTGAAGCCTTCCATACTCTTGTGGAGTATAGAACATGTTGAGCATCAATAAATGATATTCACCAAGTGATAGTTGTTGCAAGGTCTCCTGCATGGGATCTTTGTTAGGGATTTTGTGTTGCTGGTATCTATGTAGTCATATGTGTGGACCCTGTGGAAGCATCAAAATCATCATGCAAGGAAGAGGATGTTTTTAATGGGATGAGAACATCATTGAGACTATAGGTCATATTATATGTTTTAAATGGGGGTGGGTCAATAGGTATAATATGTACTTGTCGATCATGCTCAAACTTGACACAATAATGCAAAGTTGAGGGTACACATGACATAGCATGTATCTAGGGTCATCCAAGTAGTATGTTTTATTGGAACTCTCCTTACACAACATACATACATACATACATACATACATACATACATATATATCTATCTATATATATATATATATATATATATATCAACATTGCCAACAACTATATACCTTAATAGGCTATCATTATAGATATATACATACATGTTTTAGATCCCCTCATATCCATGTTGTTAAAAATATCTACACCAAAAAAATTAGCTATGACATATGTATAGGTTTTCAAGTTTAATAGGGAGTTATCTTCCAAAACAACAATGAACTTCTTTCCTTTTATTTGGATATTCCAATTGTACTGACTAAAACATTGTTCTAGATGAAAATGAAAGTGATATTAAGGAATATGCTAAAGATGTAAATTTTCATGTGTATTCTAACTTTTAGATTGATTCAAAAGAGATTCACATAGAAGAACCACAAGAAATTAAGGAACCATCATGTGAAGAAGAAATAATGTCTTGCATAGAATTTAATAAAAAAAAATTACTAAGGTCAATTTACCAAAACAAGATGCTAGTAGGACAATAAAGGACAACAATGATATATATATTCTCATTGAACTTGTGTATGATCAAGGAATGAAAGCCTATGTTCTAGCTGAGTCACATCATGAATAATGGGTATCCATAGTGCCTCCATTTCCAAATGTCATAGAAGTCAAGGTAAAATAATTTTATGATTTCCTTTGGTTTGAATTTGAGGTATATTTACTTAAGCCCAATTCTTTTGCTGATTTCATGTTTGATGAATATCATTATGTGAAACATATGCTACACATATTACTATATTTAGAATGTAAAAATTGAATGAATTTTGGAAAGAATAAAAATATGATTTTGCTAGGATGATAACTATGGAAATTGAAAGTAGGATCTTGGGAAGAATTTCTAAAAGTTTCATGATTTTTTTTTGAGTTCACCATATAGGCCTTGAATGTAAATTTTTAATTTAGAAGTAGTGCAGGTTTAGAGTAGAGTTAGATTAGTTTCTTTATTTCTTGCCTTTTATTTATCTTTTGTCACTTTTTCTTTTGGTTTTTCCTTATCTATTTTTTTGTTTTTAGAGTTCTTAATAAGTGGTTTGAAGTAAAACAAAAAATGTTTTCCTTCCCCTTCCTCAAAATGTTTTGATTGGATAAGTTTATTCCTTATTGAATACCATGGAAATTAAAGCTCTTAAACACTTTCAAGTTGGCTTAAGATGCAATGAATACATTGTAAATAATTGAAAATTTGGAAGGTTTGATTTTATTTTAGATAGAAAATATTGTGGTAGACTAGTTCATATTCTCAAAGTAAAATATGATAATTTTTTTTAGAATTTACATGTGAATTTAAAATGGTTTTATTACTAAAATAAGGTGAACGCTATAATTTTATGCATTAAAAAGATACCTTGAGGTCTATGAAAAAACATAAAATAAATCCTCTATGATTATAATTTCCTAAATTAGTCCTTTTACCTTGGCTATACTAGTTCCCAACCCTCTTGGAGTAAATAAAGCAAAATAAAAAGCAAAGGAGAATTTGAATATCTCAAGAAAATAAAAAGTTTTCTTCCAAGAAAGGGTGATTTGGGTAACCTCCACTAGGGATATAGATTCTTGGATGGCAATGGATAAAGGCCTAGAATGGAGCCAAAGGTATCCATATCAAGGTTATAGATGCATAGATGGTAGCATAACAACGCCCATATCTCCCCCTAGCCAACAAAAAAACAAAAAAAAACACCTTTTAGAGGTTATAATCATGAAAGTTATTGCTATGTTATATCAAAATATTGAAGGTAAAGGTATATGAATAACTTTTCACACACATTGACTTGTTGAAAGTATTTAAACTTAGTATGTTATGTGTTGAAATTGACCCCAAATGTCCCATTTTTATTTGATAATATAATTTTTTCTCTAGTGGTATATTTTGTTTATCTAAAGTAAAAATATAAATTATGGGTTCTAAACACTTAAATTATTTTCCATGCAGAAGTCATATTTTTTGTGACCAACATGGCATATTATTTTATGAATAGGGACCCACATTTAGAACAGAAAAACATGCAAAACATTCAAAAAATCATAAGAACACTTGTTCAAGTTTGATTTCTTAGGTCCAATAGTCATCTCTATTTAAAATATTGTTATAATATATGCTTATTTAAATTTGGATGTATGGAAATAGATAAGGTTTCTAGAACATATTCATGTGTGTTTTTAATATGTTTTTGCATATTGTCACATTTTTTGGGGAAAATTTTGACCTAAATGATTTGTGAGGATTTATAATATACTTATTTATTTTCATTGCAGTATTTTTGGCTTAATTTACTTAATTTATTTTATGGATTGTTGGTTGTGAACTTCTATTGACAAACTTAATGGATGTAGTCACAAGCTTTCACACTTCATCTCATACCTTCACAACATTCAAAACATTTGAACTTGGTCACATTTTTACACTTCTTCATAGTTATCCCAAGATTTCCACTTGCCATACATATATAATTTTTTAAGTTTTCACATATTTTTGAAGGTAGTGACTTGAATTTTCTAGTCTACATGGAAATTTTTCATGAATTCATAATTTTCATAACCCAAATATAAAAAGAATCAAAGTTGAAAAGGGCCCAAGTCATTTCTTAGTGCCCTGTGACACGCCTTTACAACATTACACATTCACAACATAAAAAAGTTCACTCAAGGCTAAGTTTATAGGGTGAAACCTAATTAGAGTGAGGCCACTTGTTAGTGACACGTTAAATCATGGATTTGTAGCTTATTAAATAAATAATTTTTGACCAAGTTTATGGGTATATGATCCTATATATGTTTCCATGTGTCATTACTCAATGCCAAGTGGCACATTCTCATAACATCACAACATCAAATCAAATCACAAAGTTCTTCAAAGTTTATGCCCCTGTGGGAATGTAACCCAAGTCAAACACATCATCTGTATTCATTTTTTGGGTCTCTGTAGTGTAGATTTATACTATGTGGAATGTGAAGTAATACGAAGATGACATTTTTCATCACCACAAGTATTTGCAAAGAAAAGGGAATTTGTCCTCAAATGCTCAAAAAAGGCTATGAT